>CM070097.1:21196526-21239026 GCA_036178185.1 Liparis tanakae | reverse complement strand
GGTCGGTGTCAGTTTATGTTTACTCAAGCCAGATATATATATATATATATATATATATATATATATATATATATATATATATATATATATTCTTTTTTTAATCCAGCTGGACTGAAACGGCATAAGTCGGCAGCGAAGGACTTTTTTTCTCTTTTTTTCTTCCCGCCACTGGAAAGGAGCGACCGACGGAGACGAGATGGCGGGATCAGAACATAAGCTCAGCGACGTAGCAGCGCGGGAGGAATAGATTTGTTTTTGATAGACACAGAAAGAGAGAAAGAGCTGCAGAGGATAACGGAGGATTTAGAGGCAGAGGATATTACAGGCCGCTCACAAGCTGCCTCTCACCACCCCGGAGCAGATGGGTGGTGAAACGTTCAGAAGTTATTTACTCTCGCTCAAAAAAAAGTCCTGCTCACATCACCTCCATCCTCATGTCAACGCTTTAAGGAAGAGCAAACAATGGTGTGTACGCGCGAGTTTAGCACTTTGGACCTTCAAAGGTCTTGATTAGTTTATCATACCTTTTTAACGAATATCAAATGAAACTACTGTGCCTCTGAAAACAGTTGTCCAATGTGTTCTGTGTCCCTTTCTTATAACATAGTTTGAATGTGTGTTTACGGTTAATTCATGGGTTGTTCCTATATTGGAGAGCGTTGATCACATGTGCACATACTGACTGTGAAAGGAGAAGATTGTTTGTTGGGGCGCTGTCTCTTTAAGAGAGGTGCGCTGTTTCTTCAAGAGAGTGCTGTCTCTATAAGAGAGGGACGCTGTCTCTTTAAAAGGGGGGCGCTGTCTCTTTAAGAGGTGGGCGCTGTCTCTTTAAGAGATGGGAGCTGTATCTTTAAGAAATCGCTGTCTCTTTAAGATAGGGGCGCTGTTTCTTCAAGAGAGCGCTCTCTCTTTAAGAGAGGGGCCAAGTCTCTTTAAGAGAGGAGTGCTGTCTCTTTAAGAGGTGGGCGCTGTCTCTTTAAGAGGACGCTTTCTGTTTAAGAGAGGGGCGCTGTCTCTTTAAGAGAGGGGCGCTGTGTCTTTAAGAGAGAGGCGTTGTTTCTTTAAGAGAGCGCTATCTCTTTAAGAGAGGGGAGCTGTCTCTTCAAGAGAGCGCTGTCTCTTTCAGAGAGGGGCTCTGTCTCTTTAAGAGAGAGGCGCTGTGTCTTTAAGAGAGAGGCGTTGTTTCTTTAAGAGAGCGCTATCTCTTTAAGAGAGGGGAGCTGTCTCTTCAAGAGAGCGCTGTATCTTTAAGAGAGGGGCTGAAGATGAAACAACTTATGCTTGTTTTAAACGGAACCTTTTTAAATGTTCACCATTTCCACTCCGCGTTCCGGGTGCACTTCAGAGTGACGGCCATCTCCACGGCCAGCAGCGCCACGCCCGTCAGCAGCAGCCAATAGAAAGGCTCCCCTCTGACGGCCACCACGCGCCACACCGTCACCGCCCCGTGGGCCGCGAACAGGACGCGGCTCAGCAGAGCCAGCAGGACGTTCAGGAGGCGGCACATCGCGGGCCGCGGGCGACCTGCGCACACAAGACCGTTTATTGAGTCACCTATACTTTAAAACGATGGAAACACGTTTCTTTTTTGAAAATAAAAGCCTTATAAATCCTCCCCTGGATTTTAAGTCTAAAAAGCCATTACTAGATTGTTTGGTGTTGTTTGAGTGCATGAGTCCACCAACTTAAAGTATGTTAGACACAAGGACATATTATTAATAATAATAATAATAATAATAATGATGGTAATAATAATGTTAATAATAATAATATATTACATTTCTATATCGCTTTTCAAAATACTCAAAGACGCTTTACAACACATAGTTAAAATATCCTAAAAGCTATGCAATAAAAATAACTAAAATTACAATAAAACAAACGATAAAAGCCAATAAGAACGTAGAGAGCACACAATCACACATTAAAAGCCGTTTTGAAGAGGTGGGTTTTGATTAAGTATATTAAATGACTATTTATACACTGCATTTACTTTGATTATTCTTTCAGGATTAATGAAAGCTGAGGCTTTTCCAGTATTTTTTGCACAACTAAACAAAAGTTTTGTTTTCAAGGTGTCAAAAATTACGACAATAAAGGCCTTAATGTTCTTTTGAATAGTATGATTTTAACTGCAACACACTTGATGACACACAGTAAAGGCTTTTGCGGAGTATAGAAGTGCCAATTGCCAAAGGGCAGTTTAATTTGATTGCATTTTGCAATAAATTCAAGCAATAAAGTCAGTTAATAAACACAAACCAACCGCAAACATGTAGTAAACAGTTAAGTAACCGCGTGCATCATTACTTTTTATACGCTCCAATTGAGCTTTCCTTATCAATGACTGTTTCATCATGTTTGTGTGTTAATTAGTCAGTTTAGGGTAAAATATTCCGATCTTTGGGGGAATTTAAAGCAACAAGTTAGAGAAACCGATCTGGAGTCCAAATTGAATAACTCCGGGAGGCTTAGCATGGGTTTGCTTAAATCTGATCTCTGGATCATTGGATTATTATTATGAGGACTGGAGGACTTGAAAGGGGTTGAAGACTTGAAGTGATACCGGTTTAATCCAGTTAAACGCCGACCGGAGACCTTTTCACATCCTTCTCTTGTCCCCTATGCGTCCTGTCACCGGGTAATTAAGACAAAATACAACACACACTAAATGTGTAATGCTACTTTCTAATACACACACAAAGACAAATTGGAAGCAAAAATGGTTCTTCCCGAGGCATAGAAGAACCATTTCTGGTTCCACAAAGAACCTTTTAAACCAGGGTTCTTTAAAGAACCATTTCCTAAAATAGTTCTTTAAAGAACCTATAAAGGTGTCACAAAGAAACTTCAAAACAGGGTTCTTCAAGACACCATTTCTGGTTCCACAAAGAACCTTTCAAACCAGGGTTCTTTAAAGAACCATTTCCTGAAATAGTTCTTCAAAAAGCCTCTAAAGGTACCTCAAAGAACCTTCAAAACAGGGTTCTTTAAGGCAACATTTCTGGTTCCAGAAAGAACTTTTCAAATCAGGGTTCTTTAAATAACCATTTCCTTAAATAGTTCTTCAAAGAACCTATAAAGTTGTCTAAAAGACACTTTAAAACATGGTTCTTTAAGGCACCATTTTTGGTTCCACAAAGAACTTTTCAAACCAGGGTTCTTTAAAGAACCATTTCCTGAAATAGTTCTTCAAAGAACCTATAAAGTTGTCTAAAAGACACTTTAAAACATGGTTCTTTAAGGCACCATTTCTGGTTCCACAAAGAACCTTTCAAACCAGGGTTCTTTAAAGAACCATTTCCTGAAATAGTTCTTCAAAGAGCCTCTAAAGGTACCTCAAAGAACCTTCAAAACAGGGTTCTTTAAGGCAACATTTCTGGTTCCAGAAAGAACTTTTCAAATCAGGGTTCTTTAAATAACCATTTTCTTAAATAGTTCTTCAAAGAACCTATAAAGTTGTCTAAAAGACACTTTAAAACATGGTTCTTTAAGGCACCATTGTTGGTTCCACAAATAACTTTTCAAACTAGGGTTCTTTAAAGAACCATTTCCTTAAAGAGTTCTTCAAATAACCTACTAGGGTGTCTCAAATAAAAAAAATGGTTCTTCAGTTGTTGGTTCTTTGTAGAACCACAAAGCACTTTAAAGAACCATATAAGAACCATTATTTATCTGTGTGCACAGGACTTATACCTGGACACTTGTTTACTGTCAACAGCGGTTCACCAGACACTTTCAACAACAACAACAACAACATATGCTCCTCACGTCACAACAGAACATCATCCAGTCGGCATGACGCTGCCTTCAAACCGTTGATACTGTCTGTAAAGGTCATCTTAAAGGTCATCTTAAAGGTCGCGGCACTCACACACACAAGACTAGAGCATCCGCCACACACAGAGACGTGACTTTTCCCTGGACAGTGACGACGTGTTAGTCTTTAATAAAGAGTCGCAGCTTCCTTGAAGCCAAAGAGCACATGTCGGTGACAAGGACTGTTAAAAAATAAAAATAAAATAAATTAATAAATAATATTCTATCTTTTGTTTGTTTTTGCTTATTTTTTGTTTTTTGTTATAGGTGTACGGTGCCTAGGGATGGGTATCGTTTTTTTTTTCCGATACCGGTGCTAAACCGGTACTTTTAAAACGATACCGGTGCCTAAACGGTGCCTGAACCGATACTCTTTTTTTTAAACGCTCGATAAGAACATTATACATTTTGGCCATATTCATTGTAGAAGCCGTTATCATGGAGCACCGACAAACAACGGATATCAGACTGTTACATACACAATATATGTTCTCCATTATATGATGTGATATGTCATGGTCAGACCTTATAGGGTTAAACATGTCACTGTTTTAATGGGCAAAGAGAACAACCAATCAGAGGCCCTGAAGATGACACGTGACAAATAAAGTGTTGCTTCTGACAGCGAGAGGTCCACTGAAACAAAGTGATGCCCCGCGGTCTTTATTCCTCCGTCATTATATTCCCGGTAACCGGGACCGCTGTACATCAATACATCTGCTAGCAGCCTGTCACGCACGTAGCTCATAGCTAGCGCTAGCTACGAGCTAGCGCTAGCTACGAGCTAGCGCTAGCTATGAGCTAGCTTAAACATGATTATAATGGCTAATTTATTATTTCTTGGCCTACTTTTATGAATGCAAGACTTGCAATCAACGTTACGGTACTAGTCTGAGTTCCGGCTGCTCTTTTATCGGTCTCCCCGTGTTCAGGGGGACCGGTGACGGTCTCCCCGTCTCGCCCAGCCTGACGCTGGTGTTGTATGAGAGGCTATCGTAACCTGCTGACAGGCCGAGTCACCTGAGAAGTTCAAAACATTATATTTTTTCAATTTCAATCGGCTCAGACACCGGAAAGAAGAACCGAAATGTGCGTTGCGTTTCGATCCGGGTAATACCGGATGTATTGGCACCGGTTTCCGATACCCAACCCTAACGGTGCCGTACCTTCAGTGTGAGCTGGACTCCTCTTGGAGATCGATTCCTTCAGGGGACGGCCCTGCAGCTGCAGAAGATATCGCCACAAGAACACACACACACTCAAGAACACACACACACACTCAAGAACACACACACACGCTCAAGAACAGTCACACACTCAAGAACAGTCACACACTCAAGAACAGACCACACACTGAAGAACAGACACACACTCAAGAACAGACACACACCGAAGAACAGTCACACACTGAAGAACAGACACACGCTCAAGAACACACACACACTCAAGAACACACACACTCAAGAACAGACACACTCAAGAACACACACACACTCAAGAACAGACACACTCAAGAAGAGACACACACTGAAGAACAGACACCCACTCCGACCAGCTTGGCCTTTTTAAATGACCCCTCCAAAACCAGTTGGATGTGTAGACATGGCAATGATGTTTCTGTGTGTGTGTGGGAGGGATGTGGGGTGTTTGTGTGTGTGTATGTTTGTGTGTGTGTGTGTGTGTGTGTGACTGCTTTTCAAGTCCACTGGAGTGTCAGTGAGCATGAGTGTGTCCCACACGTGTGTCTATGTATGTGTGTGTGTCTCTGTCCCCTCGGTGCCACAGTAGCAGATAGTGTTTCCTGCCCCCCCCCGTCCACATCTTCATCGCCATCCGTCATGATGTCATCTCTCCTGGCCCAGAACAAAGTTATCTTCCTGGGAGAAGCCGGCCTGTCTCGCTCTCTGTCGGCCCGGACCCCACCCATCGCCTGCCGCTGCCTCGCCGCCGCTCTCAGCTTTCAGAACTTTAACCAGTGTCAGTTTTAAGTGATCAGTGTATTTAAAGTGAAGAGTTACGTGTATGATGAAACGTTACGTGTACGGTGAAGAGTTACGTGTATGATGAAACGTTACGTGTACGGTGAAGAGTTACGTGTATGATGAAGAGTTACGTGTACGATGAAGAGTTACGTGTATGGTGAAGGGTTACGTGTACTGTGAATAGTTACATGTATGATGAAGAGTTCCGTGTATGGTGAAGGGTTCCGTGTATGATGAAGAGTTACGTGTACGGTGAAGAATTACGTGTACGGTGAAGAGTTACGTGTATGGTGAATAGTTACATGTATGATGAAGAGTTACGTGTACGGTGAAGAGTTACGTGTACCGAGAAGAGTTACATGTATTATGAAGAGTTACGTGTATGATGAAGAGTTACGTGTACGGTGAAGAGTTACGTGTATGATGAAGGGTTACGTATATGATGAAGGGTTACGTATATGATGAAGAGTTACGTATACGGTGAAGAGTTACGTATACGGTGAAGAGTTACGTGTACAGTGAAGAGTTACGTGTATTTCTACGGTTGCTATGGACTAGGGAGGTGGGGGATTTTTATTGTATTAAATTGTAGGTTTATATTATATTCAGGCTTACAGTGAGTCAGTACTTAGAGCGTTGCCACTGTGAGTGATGTGCTATGTGGCCAGCTGCTGGCCCGTTGGGGCCATTGGGTCCATTGGGTCCATTGGGGCCATTGGGGCCACCTCAGATGTACTTTCTTCTCATTCTTTGGATTAGCCTGCCAAGATGTCGACAACCTGGCGCTGACGCCTCGGTCTTTAAGGGACGGCCCGCCGCCGTTACCCACTCAGGGACCTTTCTCTGAGGATTTAGTGACTTTTGGAGCTTGTGCTACTTCACATCTGAAAAGAGTTGGCGACACAAAGAGGCTAGGTTTAGAATCCAAGGACGATGTTCGGGGCGGCGCCAGCGCAGTTGACGTCTACGAACGGGCGAGTATTTGCCCCCTTGTCGTACGCGTTGAGGCAAAAACATGTCAGTGAGAGCTGAACACGGGTCCACATTTCATCTCGAGGCTTTTATGCCTCCAATGTCGAGAAGAACCGGGGGATAAAATGACAGAGGGGAAGTTTTCGGATCATTCGGGGTCTGATAACACACCTGTGGTGTGTGTGTGTGGCCACAGCTAACACCTTCAGGTTAGTCCGTCTGGGCCAGACAGACGGACGCTGCATGTGAAATGTGTTTCTAAAGGTCCTCAGACGTATTCTTTGGTTTTTCTGTAGTGCAGTCGCCTGTTCTTCCAGCCATCAGACTCCTGTTGGGATGTTCTGCTGCCGAGGCCCTGACCTTTTCTTTAGTCCCATTGTCAGGTCAGGAAAAAAATCTATTGTGAGATCTAACCATGGCATTGCAGGTGAATATGTATACTCCCTCGATGAATGAATCCTAATGCTTGACCCTTTGACCTTTCCTCTAGAGAAGAAATGTCGCACGTGACATTTGTCTTCATGGTTTTTTTTGCTAAATAGCATAACAATTCAATATTTAGTGGAGATGTGTGATACAATATCTTCTAATTGGATAAAATCTGAAAGCAGCGGTTATCATTAGGGCAATATACTGTGATGTTGGACGCTCTCTCATCCCGAAGGTCCCGGAAATCAATGTCCGAGTTCATAGAAAGGATGAAATTATTCATCAGAGCAAACACTTGACCTCTGTCAGTTAGTCACAGAGGTCAAGTGTGTGTTAATCCCTCAAATTAGAGACATTTAATAATAATATCCTCTGTGGCCAATTAATTTGTTTGCATTTACAAATGTTCATCTCCAAAAAGGGATTTCAGCATTTCTATTATTTTAATCCCACCCGACGACCTTTTACTTCATTTTTAGATTCAAGTGACCATTTGAAGACACATACACACACATACACCCACACACACACAGGTACTGTAGTTTGAAGAAGTCCTTTAATGGTGGGAGGAAAAAAAGGCACAACTGGCAGAGAGAGATAAGACACCCTCCAGACAGTGTCCTGAAAAAAAGAAAAAAAAGAATTGTAAAGAAAATGGGCGGAGGACCCAAAAAGGCAGGAGAGGAAAAGAAGGAGGGAGGGAGAGGAAGAGAGGCGGGGGAGCTATCAGCCATGCAGAAATAGTAGTTCACCTCATCTTGTTATCCTTTCTAGTTTGGGCGGCGCATTTTGGTTTTCAAGATAACAGGCGGCTGGCTCCAGATTGTTGTTGCTTTGCCAACTAGATTATATAAAGTGATGCTCGTGGTCGGCGGCGCCGGTCGTTTCGCTATCCACACGTGTGTGTGTGTGTGTGTGTCTGGACTCACGGTTTACGTAAACCTGCGACAGCCATCCCAGTCCTTTATAGTACTTATACTGCACATTTGAATATATGAAGTCCTGTTAACACTTTTTAAATCTACCTCCAATACTAGCATGTCTCCATATTCAGCGGCCGTGCCGCGTCACGTGTCTTCTGAAGTTTTTTTAAAATATTTTTCCTCCAGTATATTTCAGCTGCGCCCGTCTGCCGGCATCGGAGCGGCGAGACTCCAGCAAACAGTTTTTTCACACGCGGCCCTGCACGGCGGCCATCTTTGGCTCAGACCCGCCGCCTCGGCGTTCACATGGTGTACGCCACCCAGTAGATCACGTTCACCACGGCGAAGGTGAAGGGGAACACGGCCCGGGCGTAGATGTCGATGGTGTCGGCGTCGATGGGCCTGCACACGCACGTGGAACAGCATTTCTTCTCCTCCGTGCACTCCTCCGGCAGCCTGGACCGCCTCCTCCTAGGCTCCGCCTCCTCGCCCCCGCCCTCCCCGGGGATTTCGCTGCTGGAGCGCTGTTGACGGCCGTGGCGGTTGGAGATCATCACGCCCTGGTTCATGCCGGTGACCGACAGGGAGAACAGGACCATGGCCTGCTTGCCGTTCTTCACGATGGACTGCCGGGGGGTGGAGGGAGGGAGAGAGAGAGAGAGAGAGAGAGAGAGAGAGTGAGAGAGAGAGAGAAATCTGCATCAATTACAACCTTGTTACTTCGCCAAGTCTCCTGATAGACTAGTTGTGGAGAATCCATATCATATTCAAAAACACTCGTAACTATCAAAAAGACAAAAGAGAGGGAGCTGAATGTTTACCTTCGCATTGAAAATGCGTACGGTAATGTTTTGATCGCCGTGTATTTGTATGCGTCTGTGTTATTCACATATGTAAATAAGTATTAAACCGAATCGCATGGAATTTAGTGGGATGATTGGTTATTATCCGAGGATTTTGGGATCGATCGGGTCAAAGGTCAAGGTCATGAAAAGGTCAACATCTTCTTTTTACTATAGCGCGGTCAATTTGTATACAATTGGCATGCAACTAATGCCAAAATGTATGTCTATAAGACATTACGGTCCAGAACTGCTCTGAAACGAGGTTGATTAGGAAGTCCTCGGCTCTTGATATTGAAGAAAAACTATAGAGGAAGTATTTAAATCCTTTACTGAAGTAAAAAATACTAATATTGACACGCTAAAGGTTACTCCATTAAAAATGAAAGTCTTGCATTTAAATTATTACACAGGGTTGAATAAATACAGAAATCTGATAAATTTGTGGAAGAATTCTTTGTTTTCTGTGCACAAATCATATATTGTACACTAACTAGCAATTAAAGCTCACAGATAAACGTAGAACTAGTAGAGTACTTCAGGTCAACGTACAAATGTAAGTCAGTTCCTTTTTCTTCGTCGTTTCTTACACTCCCTGATATTTTACCCTCATCACCAATGCATGCTGGGTCGCCACACATTTCCATCACGCTGTCACGTCTTTGTCCTCGTTCCATTATGTCCTCTGACGTGAGGCCCTATTCTAACGGTGTATTAATCTCAAGGCGGCGTGATGAGAGTCCCCGGTACTCCCTGAAGGCAACGCTTACGCTCCCCCGCCGCGCTCTCCACGGAGACGCGTCGCCTCGCCGAAGGTCAGCGGGACGGTTCGCCTGTCAGTTTGATGCGTCGGCTTCGAGGTCTACGTCTGAACGGCGTGCGTCGTTACTCACAACACTCCCGCGGTGTGATCCGCTGACCGGGGGAGGGGCGCCATGACGGGAGTGGTTTCCTCACCTCGGAGCTGAGCTTGTTGGCCTTCACCTTGGCCTTCTCTTTGAGCCTGTAGTCGGCGTTGTAGTGGGCGAAGGCGTACTCGATGAGCGCCGCGAACACGAACACGTAGCAGATCCAGAAGTAGACGTCCAGCGCCTTGATGGCCGACGCCCGGGGCAGCGAGGAGCGGGCGCTGACCATCAGCGTGGTCATGGTGAGCACGGTGGTGATCCCTGGGGAAACGACGCAGGGCACAACGTTCAGTTCGGTTTATTTTACATAGAGCCCGATATCACCGATTACGAATTGGGGGGCTTTACAATCTAGAGAGAGAGAGAGAGAGAGAGAGAGAGAGAGAGAGAGAGAGAGAGAGAATGAAATCTGCATCAAATATTCAACAACCGTGTTACTCCGCCCGTCTCCTGATAGACTAGTTGTGGAGAATCCAGATCACATTCATAAACACTGATAATATCAAAGGACAAAAGAGAGGGAGCAACATTTTTGTTTTATATTTTCAGAATTACGTAAGTCACTATTTGTATTATTACAAACCCCACTGTGGAACAGTAGGAGGCCCGACACCTCTTTCATTGTGCTACTGGACTTAACACTCATTTTGCTTTATCATATAAGTATTTGAATTTATTTTATCTAAAGGAATGGCATTTTTTCAACTTTCTGCATTTTCAGAGAGAGAGAGAGAGAGAGAGAGAGAGAGATAGAGAGAGAGGACCTAAAACACTGACAACATTCCACAGAAACTTTAATCTTCTTAACGGAGTACGACTTAACTAGTACGACTTCAAAATAAAACAGGAAACACAAAAACTCCAGATCCTGACTCAGAGGGCTTTACAGTCTGTACACATACGACATCCCTGACCTTTGACCTTTCACATCAGATCAGGAACAACTCCCAAGAAAATAGAAGAAAAAAAACTTTAGGAAGAAAAAAAAGGGAAGAACCCTTCAGGAGAGCAAGAGAAGAGGATCCCTCTCCAGGATGGACGGAATAATAGACGTCATAGGACCAGATGAAGTATTACAGAGTTACATAAACACATTCAATGAATATGAAATGCAGATTATTTCATTGAGTTGTTTTGTTGTTGCCATTCCTGCACCTCTGTGTATAAGTCCAGCTGCACAGAGCCGCGACCATTTAACACTCTTATTTGCCTGCTACGTTTTGAACATTAAGAAATCACGAGCTGATTAAAATGATATTCAGAACACTGGAAGGGAGCGTCGCTCCAACAGTCCCTCGATGACACTAAAGCGATAAATCCCAATAACATCTGGCCAGATGTCAAGGCCCCAATGTTAATTTCTACACATTAAATATCTAATAGGCATATTATTGCCATGATATTTACCGAGCATATTATGCTCCTCGAAGGATGAACATGGACATTTAATGAGCTGTCCCGCTGTCGAGACAAAAAGTCGACATGGTGCACAACATTTCTCACTACCTGGCAGATTTCCATGACAACTAAAAGTATATTTCGACATGTTTTTTCCAACTTGACATTCGTTCCACTGGTATGGCTCTAGGAATATCAAAATTATCAATATTGTTCAGTTTGATTAATCACATTTATCTGCAGGCTGCAGCATCTTGGCGCAGTAAAACATCGAACCTTTCAACGGATGCCACTTTGATTTAAATTCCACCTTTTTAAAATGTAATTTTAAACCAAAAAAAAAAGTTAAAACAGACCTCATTAAAGTATTACCGACCTAAAGATACCCGAGCAGGGACGGCTGTTTGGCTGATCCAGAAGGACACCCAGGACATGGCGACCAGTAGGATGGAAGGCATGTAGGACTGGATGATGTAGACGCCTCGGTTGCGCCTCAGTTCAAAGCGGAGGCTGAGCCTCGGAAAGCGTCCAGCTGGGGAAGCAGAAAACAGACGCTGTGTTTTAATTGCTCCACCGTGTTTTTGGCAAATTAACACAATCGCTTTACCGTTACGACATTATGGCGATCTGCTCGCTTGTGTCCCCTGGTGGTTAAAGCTCCAAGATGCCTGCAAAAGCCACATTTTCCCCCCAGCTGCAACTCGTATCGTCTCTTAAACCTCCTGCCCGACTTGATTCATTCCTTCTATGCATAGAATATTACCAGAGATGTGCTTCGAGTTTAAAATAGAAATCTAGCTTCAAAAAGAATCGGAGTCTTCCAAAACGCAAGAGGCAAGCCACAGTGAAAACCGCCCGAATATTACACAGTGCATAAAGCACTCGATCCAATGGAAGGGGGGATCGGACCGGCTCTATCGGACCAAGTCTATCGGACCGGCTCTATTGGACCAAGTCTATCGGACCAGCTCTATCGGACCAAGTCTATCGGACCAGCTCTATCGGACCAAGTCTATCGGACCAAATCTATCGGGACCAAGTCTATCGGACCGGCTCTATCGGACCGGCTCTATCGGACCGGCTCTATCGAACCGGCTCTATCGAACCAAGTCTATCGGATCAAGTCTATCAGCCGGCTCTATCGGACGGGCTCTATCGGACTGACTCTATTGGAGCGGCTCAATTGGACCGGCTCTATCAGACCGGCTCTATCGGACTGAGTATATCGGACCGAGTCTATCGGACCGGCTCTATTGGACCAAGTCTATCGGACCGAGTCTATCGGACCGGCTCTATCGGATCAAGTCTATCGGACCAAGTGTATCGGACTGGCTCTATCTAACCGGACCTATCAGACCAAGTCTATCGGACTGGCTCTATCGGATCGGATCTATCGAACCGGCTCTATCGGACCGAGTCTTGACAACGTGAAAAAACAAAAGGAGAGCCAAATGGACGCTCACCAGATTTGAAGTTCATCATCTCGGTGACAAATCGATAGTCCGTGATGGTGAACTGGGAGAGCTCCAGTTTGTCCAGGCCGTGGATTTCTTTCTGACTCTCTGACCAGTGGTACACGATGTCCTCTGAGGAGTAGCCGTCTAGAGACAGAAGGACCAAAAGATGACAAACAAGACACCTACAGGAATGGGGTCATGTATCGAGGGTATAGAGGTTTGTGATGGAGGAAGTTCGCAGACGTTCCTCGGCGTCCCTTCACATTGGCGAGTAAAAATTGTGGAGTAAAAATCAAGAGAGGCAACATGTTCTCGTGGATGTTTGAGGGGAAGAAGCAGAGTTCATGTGGATCCAGACTCACAGCTCTCCAGGTCCAGCATACACTCCTGTTCATCCATGGGATACTTGGTCAGGTCCATGTCACATGCCACCGTGGAAGTGATTCTAGGAGCAAAGCAGCCCAGTTAACACATAGTTCATATTCACATATTTGCAGAGATTACAATATTGTATATTATTATTAGCTGAGATTAAAATAGTATCTCAATACTTTATAATATCTGAGGGGTGTTATACTCATTTTCACCGTGAGCCACATGAGCATCATAGCTCAAAGGGTTGTAACTATAACACTTTATAAACTACTCAATCATATTGTTACATAACTCTCTTTGCATTTTGATTATTGTTTTAGTTGTGTGTAGAAATATTGTATATAAGCGAATTTCTCTAATATTATAACATACATTTATTTAATTTCAAACCTTCAAAATAAAAGCACAGGATATTTTTTGTTTAAATGTCTTTCAAGCCATCAGGGGCCATATGAAATGACGTGGCGGACCGGATTCAGCCCACGTGCCTTGTGTTTGACAACTGTGCTTCATAGCCATAATAATAATATCAAGTGAAGACCTAAAAACCTTGGACCCACTTATTATTAGATTTGTTGACAATTTTGGGGGATGGGGAGGGACTAAATGATTCTGTAAATACTACACTGATATATGTCATACGGTCAAATAGCGAAACACGTTTAGCTAACGGTTACTCGTTTTCACCTCCAGAAGACACAGAGCCACATTAACATTCATCTGGAGTCGTGTTTATGGCCACCTGACGGATGCAAAACCTCGGATAGTCACTCTCCTTTTATCTCTAGTTTACACCAACTCCCTGAGAAAAAGTATCTGGCACTTTAGCTGCTGAATTCTGGATCAAGGCCACGACGCTAATGAGAGCGGCTAGACCGAACCGGTACACAAACGTTTACGGGCAATGAAACTAAACAGATGTTTGAGTCTCTCTCTCTCTGTCTCTCTCTCTCTCGCTCTCTTTCTTTTTCTCCAGTACTTCGGACAGCGCTCCACCTACAGGCAACAAACAGTACTGCACCCTTCGTGGCCCGGCACCCTGAAATAACGCTCGATTATGAAATTAATCACTCAATCTTTTCCACACCTTAAGAAGAAGAAAAGCATCATATTAATCTATTTTTCTTCTTCTCCTTTGTAGCTTTTTGGGAGGCGATGATAAACATTGTCATCTCGCCAGAGGGAAGCAGAAGAGAAAACATATATGCCGGGTTTGGAAAAGCCAAACAACAAAAGATACAGTTTGCCATTGAGGTTGGAGGATTATCTTTTTCATCATAGCAGTAATAAAAAAAAAATTGTTTCCAACTCAGAAAAACACCCAATTTTGCTCTTTTGATGATTCACCTGGATCCACTTTACCTTTTTCCACATTCCTCTACCTCCCCCATCTCTCTGCATCCACCTTGTACATGCACTTCAGATCATATCAGAGAATTATTTGTAAGCTCATGACGTTAGTAACGATATAAATGACTCGTTGTGTGATGGGTCATGCAGGATTTGCATACCCATGATATACTGTGGATCGGAATAAATCTGGGGGGAAATTCAGAAAGAAGCGAGAGCCTTCTTAGCTCCCGGATACGGGTGGAGGCAATAATCTCGCTCGCTCGTACCGGCTGCTGTATAGAATGACTCCGTTGGGCTGGAGGCGAATGAGCTTGTTCTCCACGGTGACATCGTGGAACCAAGCGGATTTGGCGTTGACGATGAAGGTGTCGGGCACCCACAGCTTGTCCACGAATCGGCTGTCCAGGCCCAGCGTCTTGTTGGTGTGATTGTAGGACAGGCGGTCGTCGCGCCAGCTCTGGCGCAGGAACACGGTCATGGTGTAGTCCTGCCAAGAACAGCGCGCAAACACACACACACCGGCGGCTGAGTCACGGGGACACGGAACTTTACAGAAAGAAACACCTCTAGTGGGAGGGAAAAGAAGAGGGATCAGGATGCTGTTCTGAAACTCACTTTGAAAGAAGAATATATGTATTGTTAGTATGTGAATAACGTCTTTTGTGGCTCTCGCCGGGACGGTGGACGGTGGACATCCTCACCGTGACGTTACCTGTTGGTTTCGTGGACTTTGAAGCCTCGAGTTTGACATTTTGTCCGTCGCCATTTTGGCTTTTTGTGAACCAGAAGTGAAAAGAGGGTGGAGCTAAGTACGGTATGTTGTACGTTGGAGCGATGTGGTCAGTTTGGCCTTTTGCCTAATTTTCAGATTTGTTTTTTTTAAACCTTTACAAAGTCCCGTGATATGTTAGATAATGTTTTTAGGATACACTGAGCACCTCTCTCCTCTAGGATACACTGAGCACCTCTCTCCTCTAGGATACACTGAGCACCTCTCTCCTCTAGGATACACTGAGCACCTCTCTCCTCTAGGATATACTGAGCACCTCTCTCCTCTAGGATACACTGAACACCTCTCTCCTCTAGGATACACGGAGCATCTCTCTCCTCTAGGATACATGGAGCACCTCTCTCCTCTAGGATACATGGAGCACCTCTCTCCTCTAGGATACACTGAGCACCTACCGTATCTCCTCTCCTCTAAGCAGAGACTTCTCCATCGCACATGACTAACTCTACTTCCTCCCAGCAGTCTTTGTGACTTCACGTCTCGTTGGACTTGGCTGTGTCTGGTGCCTCCTGCCATGGCCCTGCTGATGCCCCCCCCCCCCCACACCCTCCCCCACCTCCCTCCTCTCTACCTCCTTCTGTTCATGGATGGTAGAGGTCTGCATCGTGGTCCATGCCGACTACGAATTATTCATACATTTCTATCCTTTTCATTGAATGTGTTATGTAACCATTGTTCATTCCGTACACATGACATTTATTGCTTCAGTCCATCTGAGGACGGAGATGTTCCTCTGATGTGAGGTCAAAGGTCAGGGATTTCGTATGTGTATAGATTCTAAAGCCCTCTGATGCAAATTTATAATTTGTGATATCGGGTTGTAAAGGATAAATTGAATTAATTTTATTGGAACGCTTGAACACATGTATTCGTGTGTAGAAGAAGCCGGGCCACATGCATAAAATGCATCCACTAGATGTGATTCTCCCCGTGCAAAATCCCTAAAAGCGTTGAATTATCTCACAACTCATCCAACGTGTCCCACGTGTTCACGCCGAGCACTCTGAAACCCTCGAGTGGGATGAATCAGGATTATGCAAATAGAAAATCTTTGATCTGCGCCGCAAAAGAGGAAGTTGACGGGATGTCGGGGAACCTCTGTGTCGAAAAGGGAAAGAAGAGAAGCGACCGTGTACGTTACCATGTTGGCCTCCGAGATGTGGTCAATGCTGGCCACCTCGATGGCCATGGACACGTTCACCGGTGGACCTGCGGGACGGAGAAGTGAGAATAGAAAGCAAAAAAGAAAAACTCCAAAAACAACACGTTGCCATCTCTGCTCACTCTGAGCCATCAGTCCCTCCGGTCTCCATCTCCCATCTGTTTCCCCCTCCCACCTCCCCATCATCATCCCCCCGTCTCAAACACTCCTACAGTGCACAGAGATTAAAGCATTATCCAGTTTAACCGAGCTAAGTGGCACGTCGCTCTGTGGGCATTCACAGACAGCGCTGGGCTTTCGTGGACTCGCACAGAGTGAGCTCCTGCCAACATTCACACACACTAAGACACACACACACACACACGCACATAAACACACACACACTAGCTAGCTAGCGGTTCCACTCGACAGTTTGCCGTGTGATCGGATGCTAGAGGGCAGGAACTCCAGGGGAGCAGAAAGGCTATTTATACTGAGCATTAAGGAATCATATTCCACCGTTCCCCCACCATTCAACCCCGTCCCATAACCATTTCAAAGACTATTCGCCGGGGCATTCACTGGATGTAAAGTGCGAGGGGATTTACGACGGCATGTTCGTTGCATGCCAATTGTCGGCGTTACACGTTTAGAGGGTGTCACCTGATGCAATAGCAAGGGTGGTTGACGTATTACCCCCGAGGTGGATTGTGCACGGATTATGAAATTATTCGAAATACACAAAACTGCATAAGCAGGGACATGGAAAATGGAAAATGTGGCTTATTATATAGTGAAAGGTAGGTTGGTGTTTTTTTGCATCATAAAACCTTGATTAAATAACATGAGTATTACACAAATACATCGGGATTCACAGAGGTGTTCGATAGTGCAGATGTAATTAATTTGCACATATCTGTCTGTTTCGGGAGGCAATTAAACCGAGCGGTAAGCATCTGCTTCGTGAATAGAGCGTTATGGAAAATGATTGCAATGTAAAAATGTATTCCTCGATACAATGAGGCTCATGAATCCTTTGTGTAAAATACCAACAAATGGTTTGTTTCGCAAATACGGTTTTCCATTTACACAGTTTGGATTAAGCTTGTTATTAATCAAAAATAAATAGTAAAAAAACATTCATAAATATCTGTTCTCGAAAAAAAAATGTAATTAACAAATAGTGTTTATAATATCAAAGGGTTGGTTTTAAATAACATTTTGCCAGTTGTGCATGTCGTAAACGTGTCACGTTTGTGAATATGACCAAAACACTTCTATGAATCCTTTTTTTTGAATTATCATTATTTGTGCAAAAGTCACATATACACTACCGTTCAAAAGTTTGGGGTCACCGAGAACATTTTGTGTTTTCCATGAAAACTCACACTTTTATTTATTAAATGAATACAAGATTAACACAAAATGTTGTTCTTCAAACTTGTGGCTCAAAAGAAGGCCAGTCTTAGAGCTTCTCTCACCAGCATAACTGTTTTCAGCTGCGCTCACATAAAAAGGGTTTCAATGTCAAGGAATAATCTATTTGTGGAAAATGCTAAATAAAAAGTTATTTAAAAAAAGGGTTCCAAGGGTGTTCTAACCCTCTGCTAGTCTTCTAAGGCAATAACACAATGTACCACTAGAACATGGAGATGGGCCTCTACACACCTCTGTAGAGACTTCATTAAAAACAGAGAATAGTCATTTACCACATTAACTATGTAGAGAGAGTATTTCTGATTAATTTAATGTCATTTTCATTGGAAAAAAACAGAAAAAAGGGGGGAAAAGGCACTAAGTGACCCCAAACTTTTGAACGGTAGTGTACGTATTTTATTGTGGCGTAATGACACACACACACATAGCTGTAAAACTGAAAAGCTATGGGGGATGTGAGTTGAATGAAGGGGACCTCCTCCCAATAACACACATGATTCCTCAGCGGTCACCAACAGCCACTTCCTGTTTGAAGCTGTCATTTCCCAGCAGCACGCTCCATCACCAGCAGGGCGGTCGCCACGCGGCGCTCTGCGTATCGGCGTCGTGGTGAAAGCGGCGCTCCTGCTCCACATTTTCACCTTTTTTTTTGCTCAGCTGAGTTAAGCTGTGAGATTGAGAAATCTATCGCTGTGGTCATTGGATGTTTCACATTTTGCAGCCATTCTTAGCAACGTCTCTATTGCACCACCCGTCTCCCTCTCTCATCCTCCAAGGGGCCGTCGCCGTCCTCGATTAAGCAGAAAAAGCCTCTCCCCCACCGTAGCGGTTTTCTTTTTTTCCCTTTTCTTCTCGTTGGCAAATGACTCGAGTCAAACCCGGTATTTGCGTAAAAAATACGGCTTTGTTTTCCGAAATGTCGTACGAGAAGAAAGAAGAAGAAAGAAGGAGACGACTCCTCTCTTAGGATAATGGAATTGGAGAATGGAAATGTGATAACGCCTCCTGTGTTGCCTGCTGCTTGAGGTGGGTGATGCTAAGGATGGCTGTAAATGTGAGGGGGTGAAATGCAACCCAACGCCACGAGCAGTAGATCTCATACTCACCTCCTATCCCAGGGCGAAAATTTCTGGCATAGCCCTTCATTAACTCATCCAGGTTGGGTAACCAGGATATTTGAATGTCTTTACCTACATAGTCCCCAATGTCACTCAGCATGGCCCTAAAGGAGACACACACAGCAAACACAGCGGCGTTCAGAGGCTGTCCAGCTACCTCGGCTCACACAGGTCAAAAACACACCTCTGGATGTTCACTGTTGAGAGAAAAAAGTATTAGTGTTTGCTGTAATATTTTCAGAAAAGAGTATGTGAGTATTTATTATATTTATTATATAAATATTTAATTGAATTTAATAAATTATATTATTTTATTATTTTATATTCATTATTATATTTATTATATAAATATTCATTATATAAATATTTATTATTTTATATTATATATATTGAATTAATTAATTAATTTTATTTGAGTATTTTTTGAATATTTATGTTTGAGAAAATGAACCCAGATTCATTAATTTGTCTTTTAAAGATGATTTTCTTTATAGCGGGGGGTTTTGCCACGTAATTATTATTATTAATAATAATAATTATTATAATGCATTTAACTTATATAGCGCTTTTCAAGGCCCTGAAAAACACTTTACGTCACATAATTAAAACATCCTTAAAATATATACAATAAAAGTTTTTAAAAAATGACCATTAAAACAATAAATTAACACAATAGAACGTAGATCGCACCATCACACACAGGGAGCAGAAACAATCTGTTCACACCACGATGACATATTGTAAAGTTACGGCAAACGTGTTAGTAACTTTTACATGTTTATCTATTTTATGTTTATTTAAATAAGGACGAGAGAATTCAACATGTGTGCGTCTCTCTGCCAAATCCATGTTCTCTAAATATTTTTGAATTATTCATGACTGAATTGGGACGCTATAGTTTCTTAAACCTACGACAACATATGAGACGACATATTTTCACATACATATTCATAAGAGATTTAAGTTGGATAAAACAGGCTCTCTGTGTTTATATTGATACTTTGTTTTAATTTACACGATAACACGACACAAAGCACACATTTCCACGCATCTATAACAGACGTGCTCAAATGAGTGGAACGAAAAATGAATTATTATCATAAAAAAGAAATAAAACATCTTGGATGGAAATGACCACATCCTGCTGGTACTGAGTGTCAGAACCCGGTGCTAGCCATCACTCGTATCCTCCCAAATAATCCTGCATTGCATCAAGCGTATAAAAAGCCACATGGGTTGCAGCCACATTGGCATAGTTCCCTTCATTTGTGTCCACGAGGAGGCGGAGCCAAATTCAGATTCCACTGAAGCCGCAGCATCATGCTGAGCCTCGGTCCGTGGAACTCGGGACCGTTTTATTCAAACGAGACGGGCCCTCATTAGTCCTCACACCCCCATTTAATAAGGCCTTTTTAGGTCAGCACCTAATTATATCGCTGTCTCGACTCAAGCAGAGCTTTTTGCCATTTCCCATTCCTCTAACCACTCGAGAGCTGAATAACAGAATATAGGGGGAGTCCTTTTATATATAAATATATAGGTTTTATATAAAAGGAGTCCCAGAGGGCCCGGAGCCTGTGTGTGACATGACAGACACCGCCTCCGTGTGGGATTTAACAAGCGCAGTGTCGCTCAGCTGCCACTAGGGGGCAGATTTGCATTCTGAAAACAGAGCCTGTGAAAGAGATGACATGCAAGATAAAGATTGCAGTATGGACCCTAATGTAGTTGGGTTCGGGTCGGGTCAGCGACGTGGGCGTCGTCATCCAATGGAGCCGAGAGTCAGACACTCACACGTTTCACGTGACAAAGAGTCCGACTTCAGAAGCTCAAACCCGGACGGAGATGAAAGAGCCGGCCGACGCGCGATGAAAGGAAAGGGAATGAAGTGAAAGGTTTCACTGACATTCAGAAAATATCACAAAGGCCGGGGTGTGTGTGTGTGTGTGTGTGTGTGGGGGGGGAGGGTATTGACAGGGGAAATGGACCGTATGTGGGAGCGTGATGGAAGACATAATTATTGACCAACAATGACAAGACGTCCAGTGACCTTTGAAATAAGGCCGACATTTGGAGGAAGTCGACTTCCTGGAGAGCGAAGCATCACGTGTGTGTGTGTGTGTGTGTGTGTGTGTGTGTGTGTGTGTGTGTGTGTGTGTGTGTGTGTGTGTGTGTGTGGAAAACTGACAAAAAAAAACCATAGAAAACCACGTAATAATTATCAGCATTATATCATAGTAAGAAAAAATACTAATAAAACATAACATTTCCCCGGTGAGTCGGCGTCGTCGTGGCAGGTGTATTTTTAGCCCGGCAATCACTGTCACGTCGGAAAAATAAATCGGGAGCGCCGAGTGAATTAATTAATCGCCGTGTGTGACTCCTGGATTCCTTCACTAATTGGTACTTTCTAAATATGGAGAAAAAAATAAATAAAGAGCTTTTCCTTCAAGAGAATCCATGACTGCACCATTTCCACCATTGGGGGGGGGGATGCTCATTGTTCAGGATTCTTAATTGCAATCCCTGACTTCCTGAGGTGTATTTATAGTTAGCATAGTGTCCTCGTTATGTCACCAGTGGAAGCCCTGTTTATCATTTATTTTTTAACGTGTGTATCTGTTCGCTATTACAACACATCCAGAAACTCGTTTTTCTGAATCCAGAATACTTAGCAAAACTTACTAAACTTACAGAAAGCGCGTTTCCCTGATGCTTCCCGACAGTAAGTGTGACAAAGTAACAAAAATAGGCATTTATTTAAATGTCCACAGACACATCGCTTCGGTTAAACGCCGCAATGTTATAGTTTTAGATGTTATTATTTGAGAGAAAAATGCGATAAAGTATATACTCTGGGATTTCCACACCTGAATATGCATTTTTTTACGACCGCAATGAAGCCGAAGTGCATCATACGCAGCTCTTCAAAGTATAGAACGTCAGTGTGTGCTGCTGAGAGACATCCCAGGGCTCTCTGTGGAGATCCTCCAGAAACATTCAGGGTAAAGCCGAATGTTTCCTCAGCTCCGCCTCCCTTCTGGGCTTCTTTAAACACCCTCAGAAAAAGGGCCTGGATCTGCACCCGTCTGCTGAAGAGATGACATTAAACAGACGGGGAGAAGAGGAGGAGGAGGAGGAGGAGGAGGAGGAGGAGGAGGAGACGACAAATAGCAGCAGCCACTCTCAAATGGATGGCCTCTTTTCTTTTCTTTGTTACAGTTTATTTTTACGTCTTTTTCACCCCAGATAAAACACATATATACAGAAACAACAACAACAACAACATCAAGGGTCTGGTGTGCTCTGTCCTCTCAGAAGCGTGACAAGTCCTGAGAAACATTCAAGTGCTCTTATCTCGTGTTATCGCTGACGTGTAAAAATAAATCGCTCCTCTTGAGCTCTTATTTTGAAATCAGTCAAGATTTTTTCCACCATCCGTCTTGTGGCGGCGGTTCCATCGCGTGTCATCTCTTCATAATATCCTTTTTACAAGCTGCTAGCAGATACCTGTCTTCCCCTAACTCAGAATATGTGTTATATAATCAAACTTAGGGGTGTCATAAACAGAATATTGACAATATCCATATTGAAATTTCCCCAAAACTGCACAATTTTCCGTCATAGACCAAAACAGGTGGGCGTGGTTTACACTTCCTGCCCCTCCTCTCTTCCCAATAGACTAATAGACTCATTTGGGGCGTAATAAAGAATCTGATTATGTTTTTCCAACAATGTTCCGTCCAAATTTGCGCAGATTGTTGAGGATAAATATTCAACCTTTCATCCTCTGTAACATTCACAGAGTTCCTGTTCTTCTCCATCAGAAGTTGATATAAAGTTGTATATTTCTTTGAGTTGAAAGCTCCTATTATGGTTCTAATTATCCCATTTGGCCTCTTTTCATAACTAGGCTATAGTTACCTGAGCATGAGCAGAGTGTGTATTATAATAATGATAATAATAATAACATCAGATCCCTTTTCATTGAGCAAACACGTCGTTTAATGGACTACTTTAACACTTTGTGTATATGTTTTTTGCTTTCTTACCTTTATTTCCACTCAATTGAGGAGATGAGGTAAAGAATCCTTTTTACAAGCTGCTAGTAGATCCCCGTCTCCAGTAACTCAGAATCTGTTGTCATATTATTATTAAACTTAGCCCAGAATTGTGACCATGATTGTCTAAAAGCAAACTTTAGCCAAGCTATTTAGTTTGGGCGACGTTTGGAATAAAGTTATTAATAATCACTGATCTGAAAAGTTGTCTTTGAACGCCTCTTTGACCTCGTTAGGAAACACAATCATTGTGTGTTGGAGGTGTTTCTTTCCACCTCCGATCCAGCAGGAGGCGTTCAGGGTCCCTCCTCCCTCTGCGGCTCAAGGGCACTTCAGCAGAGTCTGAACGCTGATCCTCGATAGGCCGCTTCCTCGAGAACACGGAGAGATCTACACGGACAGGCTGCACTGCAGTGGTTCTCAAAAGAGATCTATAGGGATCTAGTGAATGGAAATACTGCACTGCAGTGGTTCTCAAAAGAGATCTATAGGGGCCATACTGCACTGTACAGAGGAGATCTATAAGAGATCTAGTGAATGGACATACTGCACTGCAGTGGTTCTCGAAAGAGATCTATAGGGATCTAGTGAATGGACATACTGCACTGCAGTGGTTCTCAAAAGAGATCTATAGGGGCCATACTGCACTGTACAGAGGAGATCTATAAGAGATCTAGTGAATGGACATACTGCACTGCAGTGGTTCTCAAAAGAGATCTATAGGGGATCTACTGGATGGACATACTGTACAGAGGAATCTATAGGGATCTACTGGCTACTGTACCCTACAGAGGAGATATATAGAGATCTACTGGATGGACATACTGTACTGTACAGAGGAGATCTATAGGGGATCTACTGGATTGACATACTGTATAGAGGAGATCTATAGGGATCTACTGGATGGATGTACTGTGCAGATAAGATCTAAAGGGGATCTAATCTAACAAACATTTAACGATGGAATACAATATATCCATCCGGTTTTCATTTCTACTCCCCACGTTGCTGAGAACTCGTTCACATTTAGCCGACGTGAGTTGTTGTAGCTACAACGTCGTGAAGGACCAACTCACGGGGAAACAACGTGTTCTCCCGTCACCGATGTGTATCTCTAACGTCCCATCGCAGACGGCCGTGAGGAGATCTTTCAACAAGCATTTAAAAAAATGAGAAAAAAACATTGATCTGGAGTGATTGATAAATTAATCCAGATCCGGCTTGTGAGAGCATAATAATATGGAACTGAGTGGACAACAGTAGTATTAGGTTAGTGTCCCTGCACCCCCCCCCCCCCCCCCCGTACACACACACACCCCCATGATCCGATCACGCGGTGTTCTTGGGGAACGTCCTCTCTCATTTATCCGCTGACTCAGCCTCTCACGCCGATTGGTCGGGAGCGCTGCGTCATTTAGCGGTTTGAGGACGAGTGTGGCGGATCAGAGGGATCATGACATGCAGGGATTATAATCCCCGCTGCAGCGTATCTTGCTGCCACATCTCGCTTTAAACCGTAAACCGTCACGGGACCGCGTGCAAACAACGTTTACAGGTTACCCACGACTCCTCCGGCTGAAACACGCGACTGAGCTGTTCTTGTCCGTATCGCAAAGATGAATTAGCATCTGCGACTAGACGAGATGATCAAATACGTCATTAACATCCAATGACATCATCTCTCGTGCAGGGCTCCACCGTGACCCCCAGCCCTCCGACTCTCGCTCTCTCTCAGCCGACTGCGAGCGACAGAGCTGAGCTTTGATTTATGTTTTTATCACATTATACAGAAATGAATCACCTGAATATTACGCCGCCTCGACTGTTAATGCTAATTGATCTAGAAATAGGAACATGGGATTTGGTTATAATCTCACATTTTTCCATGTGCAGTTACAGTAAATTGTAAATATTGTAAATATATAATATTGTAAATATTGCGAGGGAGAAAATAGCAAAAATTATATATATTTAAGTATGGAAAACATCATTAAATTTCCCAATAGACACGGCGTCGGCTGAGCAGCGAACGGTTAAAACAACATCAACTGTAACCCAGTCAGGAGCTCTGTGTGGGGGCGGGGCCTGGGGGCGTGGCCTGGAGGGGTGGGGCGAGGGGGCGGGGCCTGGGGGGGCGGCGGCCATTTTGTCGACTATGGACAGCAGTTGTTGTGTTGCTGTATTAATTCTCTGAATATCATAAGCGAGAACCTTTAATATCTCAGTTATTAGTTCATCAGTTCCACCTTTTTGCCAAAAAACAACCGTTAGCTGTTGACATTGAGAGTTTTCTGAGTGTGAACACGTCCGCTACCCGTCCAGAATCGCTCCAAACGGACCGTTATCTTCACGATGTTGAACACGTCCTCTATTCGGCTCGGCCGTGACCCTCGACGCCACTTTGTCGCCTTCAAACTGAGACGCTGCAGTCGGGTCCAACATGGCGGCTGGCGGGCTCAGGATGAGTAGTCGAACCGCTAACGACGTAACGGAACATGTGTTGTTGCTTTTTAAAAAAAAAAATGTACACGTTCTTCCGCGCGGCACCTCGTGCATTCGTCGTGCTTTTTTTTCTTTTCGAGTCCCTTCCTGTGAAGTGTGATGGGTGATGATGGGTGACACGTCGGCTGCTAAAAGTAATAAAAAAGCCGTGAAAATCATTGGTGAAACGGATAAATGAGGAGCTGGAAACAAGGGATGTGGAGTAATGCTGCGGAGCGCGAGGGAAGGAAACAGTTTGCAACTTTCAACCACCAAAGGCAAAACGTGTGTGTGTGTGTGTGTGTGTGTGTGTGTGAGTGTGTGTGTGTGAGTGTGTGAGGGTGAGAGAGCCGACACATAATGAGGTGCAAGAAAAAAGCCTCCACTCTGCATTGTACTGGGAATAAAACAAATAATACTAACAGCCGTGTCTCGGGGAGAAAGAAGCCGATTACGATCGCTGCTCCTCCCTCTGCTGGCGGGCGGCCAAGAGGGACGAGAGGAGCGACGCGTCCACATGTCCACCCGAACGCTGGAGGAGCTTCACCCTTCGCCCTTTGGCACTTGCCAGAATATGCAGGGTGTGGGGGGGTGGGGGGGTGGGGCGCTGGGGCTCGGCAGTGGATGCTGATTATCCCAAGAATTGGATGCTTGTGAAAGCTCATGGATGAGAGCGCGAGGAGGAGGAGGAGGAGGAGGAGGAGGAGGAGGAGGAGGAGGAGGGGGCATGTCGACCGCACACAGATGGATGTGCCATGGAGGGCCTCCATTGAAAGCGTATAGAAATAAATATATACATATATGTATATATATATATATATATATATATATATATATATATATATATATATATATATATATATATGTAAGCGTCTTTGAGTACTATGAAAAGCACTATAGAAATTTTATGTATTAATATTATTATTATTTTATATATGTACATATATAAACATATATACATACATATATACATATATATGCATGTATACATATATAGATACTTATATATATATATATGAATGCATATATATATACACATATATATACATATATATAAATATATATACATATATATGTATGCATGTATACATATATATATGTATATATATATTAATATATATGCATGTATACATATATATATATTTGTAAAGTTTAAAGTGCTAAAACTCACACGGCGGTTTCGATACACCTGTTTTGTATTCAGGACGGCGGCGTGAGAAGGTCATTCACAATGCTGACAGTAAGAGGTCACGCTGAGGTCACGTTTGAGGTCACGTGTTTACAGGATCTTCATTTCACCCGGAAAATCTCCTCTCGCTATAAACCCACAGATTAGAGCACTTGAAATGAACTCGTAAAGACTCGTTTCAGCTTAATGTGCAGCGGACAGGAGGCGGCGTGCCGTGTTTGAGACGTGCCGTCCATCTGTTTACTCTTTTCCCTCAACTCTCCAAACTCAGAGCTTCTGTCTCTGTTGGTGGCACCACCATGAGCCTGATGGAACAGGCCTGCAGGTGTGCGTGTGTGGGGGGGGGGGGGGGGGACACGATGTACCAACAAACAAACAAAGCACTCACCTCAAATAAAATGTCATCTCCATAAAATAAAATAAAAAAATAATAAATACATAAAAAAACACCCCTTCTCTCTCTCTCTCTCTCTCTCTCTCTCTCTCTCTCTCTCTCTATATGCATATGCATTATGCATTATGCAAATAGTGTCATCAAAGTCCTCTATGTGCCCGCAGGTAAAGAAGAGGAGGAAGCGGACTTCGGAGTTGTAGGTAATGGGGGGGGGGGGGGGGGGGGGGGGCATGCATGGAAGCGTACGTCCCCATGTTAATATTAATAAGGTGACGTCATGGGAGGGAGATTAAACTTGAAATCATGTTATCATTGTATGTGGACTGTCTGGTGACGTAGACCGCCCACAGCGAGGTGTTGATGTAATAATCTCCTCGTGATGGACTATCCTATTTTGTATTCATTTAGAAGTAGAAATAACCTGCAAAATGAATAATATATATATATATATATATATATATATATATATATATATATATATATATAATATAAATAAAACTAAATATAAAATACAAAGCTGATCTCACCAGGTAAAAAAATCCCCTCCGAGGAAGAGCAGGACGAGACTCGCCAGGAAAGTTGGGCTCTCCATACCTCGCGCGTTGTGGTTAATAATTCAGCGTAAAAAAAGAAGAAAGAGAAAGAAAAAAGTTTCCCAGAATAGAAACCGCCGACAGAAAGCCACCGCCAAGAGTTGTACTTCAGCTCTCCTCGCGATCCGACGCTGTCGAGGAGAAAGTAGAGTGCGCCGGTGCTGATGATGCAGCTGGTGGTGGAGGTGATGGAGGTGGTGGTGGAGGTGGTGATGGGGATAGTGACCCCATGGTCAAGCTCCCCCAATTCCTCCGCGTCCAGGAGCGCACGAGAGAAGAGCGCACCGAGGAGAAAGACACGAAAGAGTCCCGGTCCGACCGCAACAACGAGCCGATACAACGCCTGTCCGCCGGCAACAGAGCAGAGAGCGGGGAGGGAGGGAGGGAGGGGGGGAGGGAGGGAGGGAGAGAGGGAGGAGGGAGAGGAGGGAGAGAGAGAGAGAGGAGGGGGAGGAGAGAGGGAGGGAGGGAGGGAGAGAGAGAGGGAGGGGAGGGAGAGAGGAGGAGGAGGGAGGAGAGAGGGAGTTGGGAGGGAGGGGAGGAGGGGGGGGAGGGAGAGAGGGAGTTGGGAGGGAGGGAGGAGGGAGGGGGAGAGGGAGGAGAGGAGGGGGGAGGGAGAGGAGGGGGGGAGGGAGAGGGAGGGAGGGGGGAGAGAGAGAGGGGAGGGGAGGGGAGAGAGAGAGGAGGGAGGGAGGGGAGAGAGGGAGGGAGGGAGAGAGAGGAGTTGGGAGGAGGGGAGGGGGAGGGGGAGGAGGAGGAGGAGGGGGGGGGGGAGGGGGGAGGGGGGAGAGGGGGAGGGGGGGAAGAGAGAGAGGAGGGGAGAGAGAGAGAGGGAGGGAGGGAGAGAGGGGAGGAGGGAGGGAGAGAGAGGGAGGAGAGAGAGGGAGGGAGGGATGGAGAGAGAGAGAGGGGAGAGGAGGGAGGAGGGAGGGGAGGGAGGGAGGGAGAGGAGAGGGAGGGAGGGGAGAGAGAGAGAGGGGAGGGAGGGAGGGATGGAGAGAGAGAGAGAGAGGGGGAGGAGGGAGGGAGGGAGGAGGGGGGAGGAGTTGAGAGGGAGGGATGGAGAGAGAGAGAGAGAGAGAGAGGGAGTTGAGAGGGAGGGATGGAGAGAGAGAGAGAGAGGGAGAGAGGGAGGGAGGGAGGGAGGGATGGAGAGAGAGAGAGAGAGGGAGGAGAGAGGGAGTTGAGAGGGAGGGATGGAGAGAGAGAGAGGGAGGGAGGGAGGGAGAGAGAGAGAGAGTGAGAGAGAGGAGGGAGGGAGGGAGGGGGAGAGAGAGTGAGATGGAGAGGGAGGGAGGGATGGAGAGAGAGATAGATGGAGAGGGAGCTAGGGGGGAGATGAGGGGAGGGAGGAATGGAGAGAGAGAGAGAGAGGGAGGGAGGGAGGAGAGAGGGGAGAGAGAGAGAGGGGAGGGAGGGAAGGAAGGAGAGAGAGAGGCAGGGAGGAGAGAGGGGAGAGAGAGAGTGAGATAAATAGAAAGAGAGAGGGGGGAGGATGGAGAGTGTGTGAGGGAGAGAGGGAGATAAATAGAGAGAGGGGGAGGGATGGAGAGAGGGAGGGCGAAAGGGATGGAGGGATGAAGAGAGAGATTGCGAGAGAGGGGAAGGATGGGATGGATGGAGGGAGAGAGGGAGAGAAATAGAGAGAGGGGAGGGGGGATAGAGAGAGAGAGAGAGAGAGAGAGAGAGAGGGGGAGAGGGAGAGAGAGTCACTAATCTGTCAATTCTCTCCCTTGCTTGGATTCTAAACATCAGATTCAATCTGGCCGGGGAGGGGAGGGGAGGGGAGGGGGGGAGAGGGGAGGGGGGGAGAGGGGAGGGGCCACGAGCAGCGTATTACGTAATGTTGACCATATTAGAATCAAGAAGCCCATCGTGGTAATTATACCGTTTAATAACGTGGAAAAGAAAAAGGGACTAACAACTAAAAAGCTTTGTGTTTGTGTGTGTGTATGTGTGTGTGTGTGTGTGTGTGGGGGGGGGGGGGGTCAAAGTGTGCATGGGGGCTTGACTTGATTTGGGCTTTTGGTCATGCACACTAATGTAAAGGGGTTATTATCCCGAACATAAAGCGTCCATCCCTCCCTGGATGTCGTTGTCCATCTCCTGTCGTGTCTCTACTGTATACCTTCAACCGTATAGAGGCCCCCATGATAGTTTAGTACATGCAGGTTAATCAATAACAAAAGTGATCAAGATATATTTTTTGTTCCTGTTTCAGTGTTGCCTTTTCTGAAAGTGGGCGGGGAAACATATTTAAAAGAATCATCACAATTGATGCAATAATCCCAACTCTGCTGGAAAAGCAAGGTAAAGTCATAAACACATCTCACTCAATTTTCTATGAATTTCCCCCACAAATATGTCACTATAAAGATATGATATGAGGCCACAGGTCAATTCAATTCAATTCAATTCAATTTATTTGTATAGCCTAGTTTCACAAATTACAAATTTGTCTCGGAGTGCTTTACAATCTGTACACATAGACATCCCTGCCACAAAACCTCACATCGGACCAGGAAAAACTCCCAAATAACCCAACGTCAGCATTTTTCACTATGATACAACATTATTATTATTATAATTATAATTATTATTGTCAATCATATATTGATAACAATAATTGTTATTATTATAAATAAATTATTATGATTAATAATAATAATTTGTTTAATATTATATATAATATTATATATTATTATAATTTTTATTTTATTTTTATTTATACATGATTGACAATAATAATAATTGTTATATATATATAATTGACAATACTTATTATTATGTTTATATATATATATGATTTACAATTATAATCATAAAAAAACAATAATAATAATTCTCATAATATAATATATAATATAGTATATTATTATAATATGTATTTGTATTTATACATGATTGACAATAATAACAATATATATATATATATGATATATATGATTTCACTTATATATATTATATATGATAATATATGATTATATTATATATATATATATATATATATATATATATATATATATATGTATATATATATGATTGAAGAAGAATTGTATCCTCCATTGTATCGAAGTGTGCAGCTTGTATTTCCTCCTCATTAAAGGTATTTCCTCCTCTCTGTGCAGCAGTGCACCTGGCCTGATTCCTGCTGCCTCACCCCAGAGGCCCGGAGTCAGTGGTGCTGGTACCACAAGTCGCTCCCTCCCTCCGGACCCAGTTGGATCCGCTCTGCCAGCTCTTTTGATATGAAGACACCAGAATACAGAAGTGCGTTGGATTTGCCTCTCCAACACGATACACTTCCTCACTCCCTTCTATTCCTCTCACCCGCCTGTATTCCCTTTCTCTATACCTCCATCGGCATTCCTCCTGTTGATACATCCTTCATGTTAGCTGGAGTCTGCTTTGCTCTTCACAGCTGCCTTTGCTTTGCCTTTATCTTTCCAACAAATCATGCCCTCTATCCTACACATCACACACACACACACACAAACACACACACACACACACACACACACACACACACATATACACAAATACACACACGCACGCACACACATACATACGCTCATACTAGTTATTTATTCAGTCTCCCATGGAGACCAAGTTTTCACTGTATTATACAGTAGGATACACATCTGTTCTTCTTCTTCTTCTTCTTCTTCTTCTTCTTCTTCTTCTTCTTCTTCTTCTTCTTCTTCTTCTTCTTCTTCTTCTTCTTCTTCTTCTTCTTCTTCTTCTTAATTCCTCTTCGACATTATGATGAATATTGAAAGACAGCTTTCGTGTGTCAAATAAAAGAGAATATTCTCTTCCTTTTGTTTCAAAAGCCCATTGTGCCAGTGCAACACTGATCAACTACACATCCTTTTTCCAGTGTTAATTGTAGATAGTAGTCTTGCATGCTCGACAAAATATTTTGCGTAACTCACAGATTCGTCATTCTTCTGAGATGTGTTCTGCTGAGTCTGGGTCGACTGATGTTAATCAGATTAAATATGTTGGGGGGGGGGGGGATTATATGGAAAGGTGACGGCAGACAGGAAGTCACAAAAATGCAATTTTATTAAAGAATGAAGAAAGAAAAAGAACAACAGCAGCTTTGTGTCACCTACTCGTGCACAGTGTGGTTTTATCATTAAAAAACAAACTCTTTTAACGACTTTTGGGGTTATTTCAGCGGATTTGTGAGGCAGTACGTCATCATTATAGTTTATATTCTCCTACAGTAAGTCTCAGTTGGAAGTTGCACGTGACTCTACGGAGCCTCGCCCCCAGCGTCCCGTCTCCATGGCAACACTAACGGACCTGGCGGTGTAACTTTTGCAGCGAGAGAAAAGAAAGTAATCGAGTCATTGAGAAGAGATCTTGCAAAGAGGCGGCCACTACGGACAGGCGAGGTAACGGCTTGGTGCTCGGTGAATTAAGCTGTGAATGAATACAAGTCGTACGGCCCAAATTCTGCATTAGTTGTGAATTAACGGAGCTAGCTGCCGAGCTGTCTAGCTTCCCAGGTTCAAGCTAAACGCTGTCGAAGAAATGAAACGCCAATTTCCGTTCATAATTATGGTCATTGAATGTCGCCTGATTTGGCGGCAATGTCAGACACCTCCAACATACGACCCAACACCTGCTGCACACCACCGAGAGTCGGTATTTAATTTGTGACGCCACTACTCCACTAAAACGACATTTCATTTGACTTTTTTAATGAGACAGGTGTTACGGTTTAACAGGCGACCCTGTTAACTGGCGACTTTTCACGTATAGCTGTCCTCGCGAATGCCGCTTGGTTTAATTTTCAACACCTTTCATATACATAATAATATACAGTATGCAAATTAAACAATGCGGTATTCACGAGGGCCGCTACGTGATGTCTTCTTATTGCCAACATATGTCATTAACTCCGACACCAACGGACGCGTTGGTTCAAAGTCACCAGTTAACACGGTCGCCTTTTAATCCGTGACACCGTAGCGGCCGTTGTGAGCAGCAACAGGCGCAAACGTCGACATTATATCCTAAAATGTATCATGTGGAAGTCCTGAGTTTTTGTCTGTTTATATTTTATTCGTGAATTAGGCGAAATGGATGTCGAAGACCGGGAAAGTCCAACTGAAGTGGTGTCGGACCGGTGTGAACTGCTGAGCGTCCTACTCGACACGGATGAGGACAGTGATGGTGAGTGACAGGCCCTGTTGCTGCCTTGTAAAACATCTTCCATTCACAATTATACATATAACCGTCTGTTTTTAACATAGTTTTAAATACACATTTACTCTAGAAGACGCTGAGGGCCAGGAGCCTTTTGAAGATGAAGATGAAGCCCTTCCTCCTGATTTGCAGTGGTTAGAGGAGTTGTATGAGTGAGTGCTTCTTGCTTCTTCGAGGATGACGTCATAACAATATATCATGCATAAATCCTGTTAATTCCCTCTCAGTATGTCGAATATCAAGCCAATGTCAATCTCGATGTTATTCTCATTAAGGTATTTTGATAGAAATGGCATTGTGATTGTGATAAGTGTGTAAGTTCGTAGAGAAACCCTGAGTATGAACACAATGCGGTTATAAATGTGGTTTAATGTTATGCGTGTGCATAATGCGTGTTTAATGCAGATTTTGCATGAAGCGCGCAACCTTTCCTGAATGTATTTCTCCCATCTGCCCGTAGCGATGACCACGGCGACGTTGACGGTGACGGTGACCTTGCGGTCGCGGCCGTGAGTGGTCAGAAGAGGCGTAATGCCGAGACAGCACGGATGTTCAAGCTGAGACGAAACCTGGACCAGCTGGACTGCTTCCACCGACAGAAGGAGCTCGACGTGCTGAACGCCAGGTCCGGACCTGGCAATCAACAGACCTCTAATATAGGACCACAACAACGTGACACGATCTTTTCAGCTTTTGGAAAGATCTTTTTGTTTTTGTTTCATTCTTTTATTTTTTTTGACTTCTATTCCACTTAACCCAGGTCAATTCCCTTCTTGCCCTCTTCACTCTGAGCCAATTGTTGCTTTACCAATTGATTAAGCTATTTGAAGGAAATCATTTCAGCTGCAGAGAGAACATTTCACACGATAAGAAAAACAAAAAAACAATTGGGCGACTCAAAGATGTTGCGGTGTGTGTGTGTGTGTGTGTGTGTTCATTCTCAGCTTGTCAATATCTTCATTGGATTACCTTGTTATCCCACAGAATCACCTTCCTCTTATTGCAATGGCCACAAGGAAATCCGTTAACGTGATGCTCTGTGTACATTTAAAAGCCGATTGGCTTTAATCTGGGATGTTTTTTCTACATCAACACTGGGACTTCTCTGTGTTACATCACGTCTCTTTTGTTTTTCTTCTTCTGCTTTTCCTCCAGAAAAGAGCTTGAATCCTGTGGTCAGAACATTAAGAGCTTGATGGAGCACAGGGACGACTTGGAGAAAGAGATGGAGCGACAGAGAGCAGCGGACGACAGGCGAGTCGGCAACCGGTCTGTTGTTTACTTTCGCGTATGAGATGTTTACCCCCCCCCCCACTTCGCTCTTTGTTTATTTCAATCCGCAGTGTGGCATTGTTTCGCGTACGAACCCGACATCAGCAACTGTGTCAAAAGCTGCAGAACGAGGAGGAGCTGGAGGGCCTCGTCATCACCGGGCTGAGGCAGCAGGAGTGAGTCCCACCGGACACAGGCGTTCCATTACAACGCAATTCAGTTTATTTTATATAGCCCAATATCACACATTACAAGTTTGCCTCAGAGGGCTTTACAATATGTACACGTACGAGACATCCCTGACCTTTGACCTCACATCGGATCCGGAAAAAAACTCCCAAGAAATATAAAAAAAGAACTTTCACAGAAAAAAAAGAAAAGGGGTAGAACCCTTCAGGAGAGCAACAGAGGAGGATCCCCCTCCCCGGATGCACAGAAGAATAGATGTCATGTGTACATGAAGCCGACATCCTCTAACAGTCAGAATGCTGCTCTCTAGGCTTCTCCCATTATCCTCCGTTAAGCGTTTGCCTCCTGGACCAGTTGATGCACTTGACTGATCAAACAAAAATAATTACAAAATCAAAGCCGCATTGCGCTTTAAAAGCCCAATATAGGTCTGGCTTCGTACGGCGGCGGCTGGTAGATAATATAAAGCACCAGTCAGCATTTTTTTTTTTTTATACCTCCATCGTCCTATATCTACGTTGCATCTCATTCTCCGTCTTCGCTTCTCAGGCAGCTGCTGAGTGAGGTGGAGGTGGAGCTGGGCAGGTTCTCCTCGCTCCGGCAGGAGGTGCAGGAGGAGGAGCGGGTCTTCAAGGCCCTCCGGAGCCAGAAGGCGGCGAGGAGGCTGCAGCGGGAGGGGAAAGCCAGCCAGAACCGGCAGCTCAAGACGCAGCAGCTCAGGGAGTAGGGAAAGAAATCCTCTTTTTATTATATGCACCACTGTATTTGCATGTGTGTATGTGTGTGTGTGTGTGTGTGTGTGTGTGTGTGTGTGTGTGCGTGTATAATACCACTCAGGGTCCGTACGGTCATGGAAAACCTGGAAAAGTCCTGGAATGTGTAAATGTCTATTTTTAAAAAGAATCCAAAAAGTTTTGGAAAAGTTAGTCATGGAAATGTTTTTATATTCATATGTGCATCCACGCAGAATCTTAAATAATTAATATTATTTTTAAAGAATGACGCTCAAAATATAAGCCTCAGTGCTCGCAGAGCACATTCTTCGAGCTGCAAGTGAACGCACCATAACTCAAAAGACATACATGGTTATTCTTTTGATCTAAACCACTGTCTCTCATTCATTTGTGTCTTTTACGGTTATGTACTGTATGCTTTGGAATTCTTATTTTTGGTTTAAATACGACATTTTCTCACTTTTTCATGTATACACCGAGATTTCCCAATGTTTGGTCATGGAAAAGTCCTGGAAATCCTCTGGTCAACATGTGTATGAACCCTGCCACTATAGACACATGGTACATGATTAAGAAAGTGCCTTAAAGTATATCCAAATCACACACCCTCCTATAGAGGTAATATTTGTCCTATGACATTATCTTATAGCATTTTTCTTCTTATTGATTCTTTTCTGAGACGGCTGTATAGAAGCACAGCAGTTCTATCCACCTTGAAACCCCCATGTGATGACTGGTGTGTAATGTAAGTGTTTTTGGGGTTGTGTTCTGACAGCGACCAGGCGGCCGCTCTGAAGACGGAGGAGGCTGATTTCCGGAGGACGGTTGAAGAGGGCCGGGCGAACCGCAAGAAAGCTGCCGAGTACTTGAAGGAGACCATTAAAAGGTAATCAGCTTTGAAGCCAATAAACAGGCCTTCGACTGGAACAGGAACACGGGGTTACCCTGGAGGACTCTTCGGTGAGTTGACACAGACTATTGATCCTCCGCTCACGCCGGAAAAAATAGATCGAAAGTCGGCCGGACAGGAATACGTGACGGCGCTAAAATTCACACGGAAAAGTTTACGATAAAATATCCCGTCAAAAAAGTGTGATTACTGATTTTTTCAAAACAACATCGATGAGCCACGCTGCAGCAATGCGTCACAGTGCTTCCCCTACCATTATAACAGGGGGGCGGCTCGCCACCCTGAAATCTCTGCCCGCCACCCTGTAATTTTCGTGTTTTTAATTTAGTTTTTGTAGGGCCATCCAATCAATTTCAGCCAACATCCCAGGATGATTGAATGTATAAGATAATCAGATAATCAAGCAAAGAATAGTAAATAAAGCTTCTACCATGGAAAAATGTCATCATGCACAATATGAATGTCCTGCCTTGAACAGTGAAAGAAGCTATCGGCCAATCAGACGCCTGATTACCTCATCCATTCCTCACACATGTACAAATCGGTGTTGCCGTACACAGATTTGCATCCGTTCATTTAAACATGTACATGTGTGTATGTATTTCTTCCCATGAATGTGTTTTCTAGCCTTACAAGCTGATGCAAATGTTATTTCTGAGTTTAATGTTGATTTCTCGTGATAATTAACTGCGGGGCGTGTCGATCCCAAGCAGTAGCACACGATTAGTTTTTTTCTCTCTCCCTCCTGAGTTTGAGGATTCACGTTCTTTTTTTTGACCCGTGACATTCAGGATGCGTCGGCACGAGTCGGAGAAGGAGCAGCAGAACGCGGAGCTGCTGAAGAAAAGGACGCAGGCCGTCGAGTCTCTGAAATCTAACATCGCCGCCACCCATGTGAGCGACGCCTTCCGACACACTGCAGCATTGTTGCTGTTACATTCACTTTTTCTATCGTGCAATATAAGAAAGACTAAATCCACAAGGGCACACGTCAACAACCATGAAGTCCCAAACTATATTTAGTGATGCATTATTAGCTCATGAAGCTTTAAAGACATCGTAGACAGAGATATTCATATTTATTTGTGCACGTCACAAATAAATATGACGTGCACAAACGGGTCGACTCCAGCACACTCATAACTATTTTTTTTAACCCACTTATTCTTATTTAATTTTCAACAACATAACAATATGTATTTTCATACAGTCAATTTGTTTAAGTTGTATGTCTTGATATTCAGGTCCAGTGTACAACACACAAAGGAAAATAAGAAGAGGGGAAAAAAGGAAAATAATGAATAGATTGCATAAAAAATAATTAAATATATATATTATTAATATAGAAATAAATTAAAAATATAAATAAAATAAAATATTTAAATAATAATTGTCCACTCCTGAGTGTTGTATGTGCTATATATGCTTTTCATAAACTGTATACATTTATTAAAAAAATTAATTCTGACAATTTCTTATTACAGTCAAAGCGTCATAATTAATTTCAAGTAAAAAGCACGGCCATGAGTCCCGTGTCAACACAATATGTGTTCCTCCCAGGACACCCACTCGTTCAGTGTGAACACCAGTGTTTTAATGGGAGAGCCATATGCATACATGCGTTATATGCAAAGAGTGGAGTGTGATTAATGTCTCCGATCATGTGTATCTACATTAAAAATGTTCTCTTACTATAACTCCTCTGAGCGAAGAAGAGTTGTGACGCAGAAACCACATTTCCATTTTATTGTCATCACTACACTCTACACCCCCTCATGGATCCCAGAATGCAGTAAATTCAGCTGCGTATGCTAGATGTTTTTTTTAATTTATTTCCAGTATTATAACGTTCCAATGCAGGCCAGCATCATGTACCGAGTGCTGAGTTTAATAATTCACCATTCAACAGGTTCAATAGCCGTCTGAGATCCGTCCTACGAGGTCAAATATAGTTTCGTTAATCTGATTTCTTCAGGAGAGTTTACGGAAGCAACAAAAGAGAGCGGAAGAGCGACGGCGGAGACACCGAGAATCCCTGGAGGCCCAAGGGATCAACGGCGTCAAGCATGTGTACCACCAGAAACAACGAGAGGAGATCAAACACAAACAAGCGTACGTCCTCTCCTCCTCTCCTCCTCTCCTCCTCTCCTCCCCCACATGTCCTCCACACCCACTCGATGCAGCAGCAGCGCGTGTGGGTGTTTTCTCTCGCAGTGCGCCGATGGAATACACGATGAGCGTTGTTGATTTTGCCTTTTTTTTTTATATTTCTTTCTCCCAGGGAATTCGAGGAGAGGCAGAAGTTAAAAAGAGGGGAGATTGCGGCGAAGCTCCTGCAGGAGGAACGGCTGCTCCAAAGCAGAAAGAGGCAGCGACAGGCGCTGCTGGCCAAACACTCGACCGGCGTCAAGTTCCCGGCGCTGGAGAGAGCGAGAGAGACTCTCCTCCTGCGCTACCTGGAGCCCAGCCCCCCCCCTCCCCCGCCGGCCGGCGAGGAGAGAGCCGCCGTCGTGCGTAGCTCCAAAACGTCCCGGATGACAAATGGCTGTGAACAGAGTTTGAGTGCATTGAAACAGTCGTGTGTGTGTGTGTGTGTGTGTGTGTGTGTGTGTGTGTTGTTCAGAGACGGCTCAGTGGCCTCAGCCGCTCGTCGTCGTCGGCCTCCTCCGACGTCGAGGGCCTGGAGGAGGAAGCCGCGGACCAGGAGGTGGAGCACCAGAGCCTGGCGGAGCCCGAGTTCTCCGGGCTGTGGGACCAGAACGACAAGGTGCACTCCAGCCAGCCGCCACCGCCAAAATAAAAGCACAATCCTTCGCAAGCTGTTCAAAACAAACAACGTCATACATCGTGTCCCATGCGCAGCAGGCACGCATCGTTTTGTTTTTTTCTTCTTTCCCCGTTGTAAATAATTCCGCTGAAAGACGTTTTTTTTTTTTTATCGATTCAAAATAGTTAAATCAAGCAGGTTCCATGTAAACGACGAAAGCCGATTCGTCCGAGTTCTTGGAATTGCGGAGGAGGTTGCTTTGTTTTTTTAGTGTGACTCAATGAACACAGTTCAATTAGGAGAGATGGGTATTTAGAGTTTAACGATATTGCATATTGAAATAGTGCAAAGTCTTTTTGGGGATTGGACTCCATCCTGAATTAGGATAAGCCAGGCGTAGAGATATCCCTCCATGGAGTCCAGACTCTGTACAAGAGTAGCTGTCACGCTGATTGGAGGAGCCTGGGAGGGAGGAGCCTTGGGGGGAGGAGCCTGGGCTGGAGGAGGGTGACATCGTTTTGAGGTGAAGCGACAACTGACGGCAGCAGAGAGGAGAACATATTTAAAAGATTGCCAACGATGCTGTGATTGGCTTACAGAACCGCGCTACCTCTGATTGGTTGGTACTATCATCGGGCCTGCCCCCCAATCAGCTGATGGAGTAATCACAGAGGGAGATTAGGGGGCGCTGGTTTTTGAGAGGGAACTTGAACATCCTCCTCTGGACCCCCTCACGCCACCATCAGGGCTCAATGGAAGATTTCAATTATGGATGAGAGGAATTAGGGCTGGAACCAAAACAAATCATTTCATGATTCATTGATTAATCAATTAACAGAAAATTATTTCGACAATAATGTTTGCGGTAGTTGTGATCGAGCTAAACTGCTTCACGATCGCTGCTTCCAGCTTCTCAAATCTGTTAATTTGCTATTTAGTCTCTTAAGTCTTTACTCTCTTATCTTTGGGCAACATGAATGCATTTGGGTCTGGACTGTCAGAGAAAACATTAATAAATACATTAATTAATACATTTGAGTCTGGACTGTCAGAGAAAACATTAATAAATACATTAATTAATACATTTGAGTCTGGACTGTCAGAGAAAACATTAATAAATACATTAATTAATACATTTGAGAATCTGAGATTCCATTCTTCACTATCTTCTTTTTATTATTACTGACGATTGAGTAATAAGTAAAAAAAAAAAAAATGTAAATCATTTTATTTATTTATGAAATCCATTACAACCCTTCATCATGAGGATAACGCCGATCATCACCATCGTTATCGTCGCTATAAATACGCGGTGATTAAAAGTGCCTTATTAGAAGCTGGTGAAAGGGTTAACACGCTTTGACAACAGTTACCGGCCAATTAGTTTCACACTGATATCTGGGGCCAAAGTCATCCTAACATGTTATCATTCAGGCTATTGGAGCACTAGAACTAGAACTCACTCTAACACAGCCTTTGAGAACACTACAGATCTTATGACGCATCGCTAGTCGTCGATACGCCGTGTCTCGTCCGGCCGAGTCGTCTCGCGCTCGAAAGCGCGGGGACGTCAAGGCATCGCTTCTCATCGCGCCGGAGACATTTTCGAGGCCTACGGGGCACGGAGGCTCGCAGGCGCTGAGCGGCGAGTCGAGTGGAAGCGTTCTCCTCCCAACGGATCAGACTCAGCGCACCCATCAAAGGATTCTGCTTAACACAGTCATGGATGGCGTGTGCGATAGATGAGCAAAAAGCTAATGACATGATTGATGGGGGGGGCGGGGGGGGTGGGTCAGTTCACGCTTTACAACCCAGGGATATAGAATGACCACAAGTCAAATGTGGCTCTTTAAGAACGCGCTAACACACAGTTTACTTCTTTTATTCCTCCTTAGTTACCCTGTCTGACAACGTCTCGTATCTTCTGTATGCATCGGTCGTATCGAATGCCCATTAGGTATTATTTCCTGCCAATTTCTTGTACGGATGCTTTTGTCTGGATAATATGTTACAACCTAACTGCTGCTTATGTTAAATGTTAAATGCTGTAGAAAAACAAAAGTTAATAAAACGGCGTCAAATTACTGTAAAAAAAATTAATATACCCGTGGTCTCTGCTGAACAAACTATGTACTGGAAAAAAAGGTTTCCAAGTGATCTTAAACCTTTAACATGAACTATGTTATAATTATAATAATCATATAGCACTTTTAAAAACAAAGTTTGCAGTGTTCTTTGACGGACAAAGCAGCAAAAAGCAAGGCAACAAAACAACAGAAAGCTCGACAGTGAGGACCAACAAAGTGAGACAAAGCTATGGTAAGACAAGAGAAACCGGGACAATAAATGAAACATAATACCAATCGATATGATACAAATTAAATTGGGGGGGCTAGACCCAAACGTGCTATAAAAATGATCAGTAAAATCTTAAAAATCAATCCTAAAACAATCAGGGGGCCTTGTCCTAAAATAGCAGCTCGGCTTCTAGTGTCATTGAGTCTCAAGGGAAGACATAACTGAGTCGTCTGCGCAGCAATGAAGAGACATTACACTTATTACATTTATATGGAAAAGAACATTGGACCTCAAATTGAATCCTGCGGTACACCACAGGGGATGTAGAGAATGAGTAATTACCCACAGTGACCATATTATATATATGTATATATATATATATATATATATATATTGGTATATATATATATGTATATTATATATATATATATATATATATATATATATATATATATGCACACTGTATACACCAATATATCAAACAATATATATATATATATATATATATTATATATATACATATATTGGTTAATATATTGGTATATATATATATATATATATATATATATATATATATATATATTGGTTGATATTATCTTTAAAGATAGTACCTACATGGTCACCGTGGGTAATTACTTATTCTCGACATCCCCGTGGTGTACCGCAGGGTTCAATTTGAGGTCCAATGTTCTTTTCCATATAAATGCAATAAGTGCAATGTCTCTTTTATCAAGCAATCAATCAATATATATATATATATATATATATATATATATATTGAACCGATACTGACCATGAAATAGCATTAAAGAGGGATATCTAATATTAGTTGTGAACAATACACAATTGTGTCCAATGGACTGGGCTAAAGATAAAGCGACATGTTCATACACAGATGATGTAATATTGCGGCAGACTAAAGCCCATGTGAAGTACATTGTTTTAATCTCATCGATGGATTTCATAACCCTACGACAAATGATACATTGTTCACACTTCCATGACATTTAGAGCTCCACTCAATCCGAAGGGGAATATTGCGTAGAGGTCCTGTTCACACGTAGCTCTAGCATTCAGAGTAGAAGGGATAATCTGAGGAACCGACGAGTGACAACATCAATTTGAAAACCTAAATGTTAAAGGATGGAAAGGTTGAGCTGTGTTGAGATGTGACAATTAAGAGTCTTAAGTATGTAATTATTTGTAAAGACTTAACGAGCTGTTGCTTCTCTTTATGGTTTCAGAAGCGCCTGAATGTGAAAGCCCCATCGGTGCAGACAGAAGTGAAGCGGGAAGCGCCGGAAGTGACCTTTCCTGCCAAAAAGGTTCATGGAAAAGAGTTGAAAGGGCCTCCATTCATCAGTAAACCAAAGGTCATCCTCTTCAAGGTACCTATACCCTGACTCCTCATACAAACTCATGTCTTCAAAGGAGAATAATGAACTTGC
>CM070097.1:21104026-21191526 GCA_036178185.1 Liparis tanakae | reverse complement strand
TACAGTATATATAGTATATCGTGAAATCTGTTGGACTTTTAGGATGTGTGAACAATTTTACTCAGCACTTTACTTCCCCCCCCCCTGTATATTTAGTATTAGTATTAGTATGTAGTTTTTAGTATTTAGTTTTGTGTTTTATAATTATTTTTATTTATCCTCTGATGTGCACCGCTGCTGTGATTTTTTGAAATTTCCCCACTGTGGGTTGAATAAAGGTATATATCATATCATATCATATCAAACACCAGAAAAATCCCTATAATAATATAATATATATATAGAGCTGTACATTTAAAACTGGTCGGTCTCATGTAACCTCACTTAATGGTTCCTCAGGTCAAAGTTTCAGTCTTTTTAGAACCAACTTCAAAGTGCTCTGTCGGCCTTTTGGATTTCTCTCAAAGGCTTTGTGACCGTCAGCGAGATGCAGACCTGACAGCCGCAGTATGTCCGGTCTTTAAAAAGTCTGCACGGACCTTTTTTCGTTCATTCTCAAGCGCTTGTAATCTGTCAAAGGAAATTCCAATGAGTGACATCAGAAAAGCGCTCGTTGTTTTATTCATCTTCCCTGGTCCTCTGGCTGAGAATACAAAAAGAAATAATTCAATAGGAGCCATCAGTCAAAGCTGCAGTGGAGCCCGTTGTTCTTTAATAGGTCCATATTTGTTTGATTCAAAACAACTCGAACCTCGGACTATTTGGGATCTTTTGGAACCTTTTTTCCGCCTGCAGACGGATCCACCGAAAAGAAAATATGCATCTCTGTTTGGATGAATTGACCAGAATAAGATGCCCTTAAAAACACTCAATGCCAACGTCAAATCTTCATTTATTTCATATAATTCCTCAAATTCGTTGCAGAAATGGGCATAACATGGTTGCAACTAGATGTAAATAAATAGAGTGAGCTCTCACTTCTGTGAAACAAGATAACGTAATATTCCCCATTTTTTTGCGTGAGTAGATCCCATAAGCAAAGTCAACGTACGGATGTGAACGGTTGCGATTGACGTGAATTGCACGTCCCGAAAACTTTGCCTCAAGTTGAAATATTGACACTTTGCCGAAAAATCTGCCCGACGACGAGTTGCGAAAGCCAATCAGTGTTGAGATGCTCCGCCGTTGGTGAATCTAACTGCTGCTGCTGTAGAAGCGCTGTAGTCGATCAATGTTATCGCTCTGTCTGAGCCTACATGTGATGTCATCTATAAATATATATATACATTATATTAATGTCATGAACCCAAACACGAGGGTGATAGATGTTCCGACGTGTGTGGGACGTCCTCAAAAAGTATAAAGTAGAACTAGTGGTTAGTTCTTCCGTGGTGGATGAAGGAAATGATAACTGTTTCCACGGAGTAAAGTCCCGGAGATAAGCCCCGCCCCCTCTAAGGCGAGAATGAAGCGAAACGCCCCAAATAGTCAAGCGAGTTTGGCGTGAACGCAGCGCTACACGTCGTCATAGTGTTGACGCCTCGCCGCAAAGCGCTTTCCGAGTGTGACGGTGTTTTTAATAAATAATAAACTGAGGGCTCCTCGGTTTCGCTGCAGGAGGAGGAGGAGCCAATGGGCCCGCACGTAAAATAGAGCACGGCGCCGTTGGTTCGGCGCCAGGCAGTCGCTTCGGTCCGCAGCAAGAGACACGGCGTACGGCGTGGCCTCGTTTGAAGCGCTCTAACTAGGGCTCGGGCAGACGTGTTCAAACTCCGCCTCACTCAGCATTTAATCCCAAGTGAACTGTTCCATTTTTATTTGTTCTCTCTTCTCGTGTCTTTCCATACCACCTGTCTGGAAAACTAGGAAAGGAGAGGTGTGCCAAATAAGGAAAGGAGGATCAACCAAACGGAAAGAAAAAAGGATTTCTGATGAAAGTCATAATTACTTTCACACACACACACACACACACACACACACACACACACACACACACACACACACACACACACACATACACAACCAGTTGTAATGCTTTCATACCCTTCCAGGTCACAGTGGTGAGCGTGAGTACCAGCTTCAGCCAGTCGCCCTCACAGCTGCGCCGGCAACATTCGCTAATTATGTACCCAAATATTATTTATTATAGCCATCTAACGACGGCACATACAATTTATTTTCTTGTAAACTAAAGTTTGGGTAGGGAACGTTGGAGGAACCAGGAGGAGTCTGCTAGCTAGATTGTAAAAAAGTATTCAACCAGCCCAGTGTCCCCAGTTCTTTCCCAGTGGTTGCTAGATCTACTCCGAAGCCACGCCCACAACAATATCACAATAACACGTAAACATATCGTTATCAACATTAAAAACAAAGGAACATGGCTCCCATTGGTTCTCGCAGCTTCCAAGCTAGCTGCTTGAGGAAGACTCCGGTGACGAGCATCGAGTCCACGAGGCAGAGTGATGAAGGGATTATTATCAAAACAAATTGTCAGAGAATGTCATTTATTTATTGCTGGGGCGTCACAAAAGATATCTCGTAATCTACAAACGGAATGAAAATGTTCCAACATTGTGTGACAAGATGACGTCATAACCGCCTGCCTGATGGATCACGGAGGTCTGGATCGGGGAGCATGCCGACTACCAACTATTCATCCACTCTGTCATATTCATTGAATGTGTTTTAACTCTCATGATTCCTTCTGGTCACATGACCTCTATTCTTCTGTCCATCCTGGAGAGGGATCCTCCTCTGTTGCTCTCCTGAAGGGTTCTTCCCTTTTTTCCCTGTGAAAGGGTTATTTGGGAATTTTTCCTGATCCAATGTGAGGTCAAAGTTCAAAATTCAGGGATGTCTATGTGTACATATTGTAAAGCACTCTGAGGGAAATTTGTAATTTGTGAGGATGGGCTATACAAAATAAACTGAATTGAGATGAATTCCCAAAGACGGTTTGGTACCCGAGATGTTCTGCGGCTGCTTCCTAATTCTGCTCTCTCGCTGCATGTTTCCAAACTTTTTGTCCGGTTTGTTCATTGAGTTCTGAGAGTCCTCCCCTGCTCCTCCCCTGCTCCTCCCCTGCTCCTCCCCTGCTCCTCCCCTGCTCCTCTCTGGCCGGCCGGCCGCTCGCTGCTTACGGATCGGCGGTCGGTCGGCGAGCTGTGAAGCTCCTCGGGGTTTTGGTGCGATCATGAGCTGCTGGATGCACACGTTGCTTTGGAAATAGCTCCCAGTCCTCTTGTTTCTCCTCATGCCTGGAAATATAAGATTTGGTTTTCTGCTCTGGTTCATACAGAGTAGGACATTTACATATTTTTTAGGGGGAACATTTTTTTCTCACCGACTGAAATCCAGGAGCATTTAAAAATAAATTAGGGGCACTTTTTTTAAACCTTTGATAAAAAATAATACATATACTTATTCAGGCTTACAGTAGATGAGCAATTGTGATACAAATGGCAATAATAAGACTATTAGGCAATAATAAAACTATTAGGCAATAATAAGACTATTAGGCAATAATATGACTATTAGGCAATAATATGACTATTAGGCAATAATAAGACTATTAGGCAATAATATGACTATTAGGCAATAATAAGACTATTAGGCAATAATACGACTATTAGGCAATAATAAGACTATTAGGCAATAATAAAACTATTAGGCAATAATATGACTATTAGGCAATAATAAGACTATTAGGCAATAATACGACTATTAGGCAATAATAAGACTATTAGGCAATAATAAAACTATTAGGCAATAATAAGACTATTAGGCAGTAGCCTACAGATTCAAAGTGTTTTGTTAGATTTTTTTAACACATAAATCATAGTATTCAATTGTATTCTCATTTCTTTGAGGCTGTTTACAAAAATGTAAACAACTATTAACAATTATAACTTATTTCTTTGTTTTTTATAATGGCATTAATAAGACTATTAGGCACTAATAAGACAATGAGGTTGTTGTCTACAGATTCAAAGTGTTTGTTAGATGTTTTTTTTGTTTTTTTTACAGCAAACAAACAGAAACCATAAATCAGACAATCATATTAAATGTTATTATTTATTTTTGGTTCAGAGAAATGTATTACTGCTTGCTCTTTGCACTGTCAATCGTATTTGCACTGTTTTAAATAATGTTGCTTACTTAAAAAACGTTCTTTTGCATGTTATCTTCCTACCGTGACAGCTGAACGTATTGCTGCATTACATCTTGAATTTACAGTTGTGTTATTACATTTTTTAAACAACTATTAACAATTATAACGTATTTCTTTGTTTTTTTAATCATTCAAAATCATATTTATTGATTGTGTGTGTGTGTACCTACCTAGTACAGGCAGTACAGATAGGACACACACAACAAAGAATTAAATAATCATAATTATGTGGCCATTTTTTGCCTCTCCTCGTGATATCAGGCGCAACATTATATTCCTGAGGGGCCGTTTTGACCTTTGACCTTTGCCCTCATGTATTTTTCCGACGCTTCTCCGAGGCGATACTGACATCAGGAGCGATAGCCTTCTTCTTTTCTTTCCCTTTGTTTGTTTTCCTGACCCCGCCTCCTCGCCTCCTCGTCTCCTCGTCTCCTCGCCCCTCTCCTCCGGTCTCATGAGATTCGTCACACTTCCCGCATTCCCTCCGAAAGCCGCTGATCTCTGGTGCGAATGCCTCACGCTGTGGGTTTCCACCGAGCCTCGCTTCATGACATCCACGTGGGAGGCCGCGGTGCACGGACCAAAATAAACTCTGCATGTGTCGATATATAACACATCCGGTTAAATACCCAGAAGAAAGGCCTTCTGGGTTCCATTCTAAGCTGGTTTTCTTCTCATAACTCATAACTCACGATGATTTGTGTTTCAGCTTTGAGCCTCCGGGTGCTTTATCCACTGGGATGTCCTGTGACTTGCATGCTGTCTTTAAACCTGTGGTTAGTAACCCCCCCTCACACACACACACACACACATACACACACACCCCCTCCCCCTCTCCTGTACGCAGTACATTCATCATGTTGTCCAGTTAGTACGTAAACACATGCCTGTAACTGCATAAAAGGCCTTAATGCTGCTATAGAATTCTATCACCACTTTGCTTTATTTCTTTTTTTTTATCCTTCCCATGACACGAGCACTTCTATAGCTTCGCGATGGTACCTTTTTAGATTCATTCTTTTCATGATATTTGATAAAGTTCTGCTCTGCTCTATAGCACAGAGGATTTCAAATGGAATAATGCCTAATAGGTTAAAGTTCTGGCTATTAATGAAAGGGTTTTAGCAGCTGTGTGAGCAGTGCAAGGCAACAAGAGGTCCCAAAACACAACGTATAAGCGTTGTTGTGAACAAGTGCTTATCAGATTCTCTTTAGGATTAAAGGTGTATTTCTGACTCCAGTGTCCGTGTCCCACGCTGTCTCTCCTCCATGACTCCATCCCGTTCAGATCAACCAGGACTTGGAAGGGGAGGTCCAGTTCGCCTCGGCGTCGGGTCCCTTCTCCGTGCCCGTCAGATGCAGCATGAAGAGATGTGACGTGAGTCGTGAGCCGGCGCCAACCGAGAGCGAAGCGGTGTCGACTACGATCCAAATGATTATTAATGTCATTTGCGATTTGCTCATGTCAACCTTTCTTTTTGCGATACAGTTTGGGGGCGTATGAGTGTTGGCTCAGATGGCTGTGTAGCTTTAGATCGCTGGAGTCATGATGATTTACACTACCGGTCACATGTTTTAGAACACCTTACCTACCTATGTCCTTTGTCCACTCTCATACATGCTTGTCTCAGGAACTGCGGCCTCCCAACAAAATCAAAAAAAGAGATAAAACTCTCGTGAAATGAGTTTATATGAAAGACAACGGGAACCTTTTCCCAAAAAAACCCACAGGTGGAAAGGAAAGAGCGAGCCTGAGCATCTGGTGACACCTAAAACATCGCAGCAGCGCTCATCAAACACTTCCATGTCCAAAATTGACATTTTTATCCATTTATTATTGAACTGTACACAGTTTAATTTCTCAATGTACTCTGAAATTAAAGCATAGAACAAATAAACAATTGTAGTTTTTTTTAACAACATTTAATCTACTTTGTTTACACCTTTTGCAGATATAACAGGCGAACACACTCGTAGAGCATTCTTTCTACAGTGGAAATCAAATATTGTTCCGAAAGTTCTTCCAGCTGCACGTTGTTAACCCATCACTTGTTCCCTGAAAAGGCCTTTTTTAGAACTCTGAAATTTACATAATTTTTTATTTTTTATGACCTCAAATTGTTATTTTCACCTCTAACAGTTTGCCGCTGACCTTTGAACCATTTCAGGTTTTTCACAGGACGTAAACGGCTTAAATTTGGAAACATACGGGTGTTCTAAAACTTTTGACCGGTAGTGTATGAAGAATAATGAACGTTTCCTCTTTCCAGCTGGAGGTCGACAGCCAGCGCGTTGACTTTGGGTCGCACGTGGTGGGCCAGACTGTTTCATGGACGATCACCTTGACCAACAAGGGGGCGTTGGCCACCGTCTTCAGCCTGGACGCCGCCACACATCTCCGTCCAGAAACCAGCCGCGCACAGACCACGCCCGAGGTGTCTGCCCACACCTGCCAGGTCAGACTGCCAACGGTTGTTTTCAACACATGAGTGTGAATATGATTTGAGAGATGTTTGTAAGTTTACTGTATGTACGGCTAAAAAAGGGATTAAAAGAAGATTTATTTATATTGTAGGAGTCCAATTGTGGAACAATGTTAAATTGTATATAATAACTCATTTTTGTTTTTCAAAAGGATTATTTACAAAACAATTGTTGAGGGTTATAAGTGTGATTGATACATATGTATATGGAAGATGTATGTATATATATATATATATATATATATATATATATATATATATATATATATATTTTTATTTTCTTTATTATTATTCTTTATTATTATTTTATTTATTTTATTGACATTTTCAGATTTATTTGATTCTAATAATTTAGGGTAGGAATATATAAGCTTTTTTTTTACTTTAACCTATACCTTTTCAGTCTTTCTGTTTTGTATATTATATAGAATAATATTGTATTGTATTGGAATAATTTACTCAATATAAAAATACACAACAACAACAACTGCCGATCTGAACCTCAAAGCGTGGCCGTTTTCTTCCTTTGATGCCCTGATGGAGCAACTTTGCAGTGTACAAAATATTAATTTAATATTAAGAAAATCCTACAACGGCACCGAGACCAATGTGTAAGTCGGTTGACATCGCCAGGTGGAAAGACATTTGAATAAAGTGTCTCGTACTGTGTGCACCATCTCACGCGTGTGTTGCTGTTGGCTGACAGGAGGAAGGCAGTCAGAACACAACATCTGAGGACCGGAGCAGCTCTGTTTCCATGGGCACCGGAGAACTCCAGCCGAAACAGGAAAGTCAAGAACCCTACGAAGCGCCGCAGCAAGAGCCCCCAGGTGAGGCTGTGATGCACCGTGTGTTCGCAGGAAGGCCCGCTTTACCAACAGCACCTGACTTGGTACCATTGCTCCCCCTTTTTCCCACGCTGTATTATATTCAAGTTTATTTTATACAGCCCAATATGACAAATTACGAATTTGCCTCAGTGGGCATTACAATCTGTACACATACGAGACATCCCTGACCTTTGACCTCACAGCAGGGTCAAGACAGGAGGCATCAGACACAGCCAGGTCCAATGGACCCTATGAGACGGGAAGTCAGGAAGACTCTTGGGAGGAAGCAGAGTTAGTCATGTGTGATGGAGAGATGGGAATTCATCCATAAGGAGAGAGAGAAGAGGAGAGAGGTGCTCAGTGTATCCTAGAGGAGAGAGGTGCTCAGTGTATCCTAGAGGAGAGGTGCTCAGTGTATCCTAGAGGAGAGAGGTGCTCAGTGTATCCTAGAGGAGAAAGGTGCTCAGTGTATCCTAGAGGAGATAGGTGCTCAGTGTATCCTAGAGGAGAGAGGTGCTCAGTGTATCCTAGAGGAGAGAGGTGCTCAGTGTATCCTAGAGGAGAGAGGTGCTCAGTGTATCCTAGAGGAGAGAGGTGCTCAGTGTATCCTAAGCGTCCCCCAGCAGCCTCTCAGCCTATAGCAGCATCTCTAGGTCTGGACCAGGTGAACCTGACTCACCTCTAACTATAAGACCATCAAGAGGAAGGTCTTAGTTCTACTCTCAATGAGGTGACAACACGAGGACCAGCATGGACACAGAACCTGACCCCTGAATCCTCATCCCAGAAGAACCTGCAAAATATCTTAAACGTTCACTGCATGGCGCCCTTCTTCTGCATTAAGTTCTCTCCGCTGTGTTCTGACTTTGTCATACAGCAGAATATTTTTTAATTCATAATATTGTGGCTATTAGAATACTGATGTGAGCATTTAGCTCGCAGAGCAGCTCCCACTGGCTGCAGAGTCGTGGTCTTGTTTTATAATACTCGTCAGAGTAAGGAGAAAAAAAGAGAAAATAAATCATCGCTGAGTATAAGTGTGCAGTAGGATGCTGTGACCTTTTCAGCATCAACCAACACCCACCATCTTCCCCTCGTCTTGGCAAAGTGTTTTGAGTTGACTAAACCGCTCCAGTCACAACAGGCGGTGTTCGCAGGGAAAAGAAAAGCAGCGCGGCCAAAGCATTTGTGTGTGAACACTCATTTGTGGAGGACAGCGCACTGGAATACCAGGGTTCATACGGTCACGGAAAACCGGGAAAAGTCATGGAATTTTAAAATGGTCATTTCCAGGCCTGGAAAAGTCATGGAAAAGACTTAAATCATGAAAGTTTGGGAAAAATCATGGAAATTTGTTATGATCACATGTTCATTTAAGATAAGATAAGATATTCATTTATTAGTCCCACAGTGGGGACATTTCAGGATCACATTGGATTTACATTAGAGCATTAATAAAAATAAAAGATAAAAATAAAAACACAAAAACTAAATAATAAAATACTAATACTACTACTAAAATACAAAATACTAATACTACTACTAAAATACAAAGTACTAAGTTACTAAATATTAAAATACAAATACTAAATGCTAATACTAATACTAAATTACTAAATAATAAAATTAAATTGACACTGAGTTTGAAATAATTAACAGATTTTTAAAGAAAGACGTTCAAAATGTAAGCCGGCGTACGCTCTCAATACATAAAATGTTCTAAATTGTTCATGTTTTTACCGAGATTTCAGTTTGGTCACGGACATTTGGCTTAAAGTCATGGAAAAGTCCTGGAAAAGTCCTGGAAATCCATCGGTCAAAATGTGTAAGAACCCTGGAATACAGAAAGTAAAGGACTGACGACAATCTTCTGGTAAAAACCACAACAACAACAAAGAAAGCGAAGGGTTCACAGTTGAGGACGAGGAGGAGGAGGCGTCTTCTTCTTTAACGTTCCCTCAGATCAGAAGACTTTTCTCCCCGGATGACGAGCGGTTCATCTTCGTTTGGCCTCTGCTCTGACCGAGGCCACACGTTCTATATATTGTTTTTATGCCGTATTTCCTCTTTTATACCTTCGATATCTCTTGGACTGAAGGCCAGATCGGCGTCACATTTGAGGCGACCGCTCGCGCTCCGGAGCAGAGCTTCATGTTCCAGGTCAAACTGTCAGGTTTCCGATGATGAGCTTTTCCCTCGGTGAACCCACAGGGCCACATGTTGGGCTCGTGGAACAATTCATCTCGTGAGTTCAGTGTTTCCTTTGTGTTGTGCTTGGTGTGTTAGTAGGACAGGTTGACAGTAGAAATGACCTTTGATCAGGTTTCGCCGCGTGTGTGTGTGTGTGTGTGTGTGTGTGTGTGTGTGTGTCAGAGTCAGAGGCTGCAGCTTCCAGTCCGGACGTTATTCCTGAGACGTGTGTTTCCCCCGGTGATGAGCAGAGCCACTCGGACTCCGGTGACATAAGTCTAGGAAATGTAAGTATTTACGTCTAACGGTAACTCAAATAATGTGGCGATCCCCTGACGTTATCTCTACCAACATTATTATCGTGCAATAATTTAGTTAAAGAGCAAAATAAAAAACTGCCTCAGGTGTGTTTGTGTTGAATGCTAATTTGCAAATGGTTGTGAAAGTGATCACGGTTAATTTTACACCTGCCGAACATTCAATTCAATTCAGTTCAGTTTATTTTACGTAGCACAAAATCACAAATTCCGAATTTGCCTCAGAGGGTTTACAATCCGGACACATACGACATCCCTGTCCCAACATACGCGCGTTAGAATTGTCATTACGAGCGCGTTAGCACGCTGATGTTAGCATTCAAGCCGTTAGCGTGGCAGATTGGCAACTTTATTTCTGCCAAAATAGGGACAAAAGTTCACGAGTCCCGGTGCACTTGGCAGTGTGGTTATGGTGTATATATATATGGTCCATATTTGTTATTTTATTTTTATTCAATTAGAAATCAAAAAAATGTGTCTATTCAATTTAGCATCATTTGTATTTATTATCAATAGATGATTAAAGAAATAATGTTTGACCTTCACAGCAAAAAAAGAGTCCTTCAATGACAAGTCAGGGTTCACATGAATTAGATTTTTCTCGAGTCGGACCATTTGATGATCATTCGAGAGAAAATCTTCTGAACAAAGACTTCTGTCAGTCTGCGTGTGTCTGTAATCCCGTCGGTCCTCATAGGAGGCTCCTTTTCCTTTGCAGACGTCACAAAGAAGGCTCCGATGTTTCTCGCTTCCTCAGCTAGTGTGGCCTCCTTGTGCACTTCTGTGGAAGCCTCCTGGGTTCGGTCGCTAGGTTCCGGCTAACGGCTTTAACCCTCCTGTCACCTTCAAATGTACTAACATCTTTTACCCTTGAGGTCAATTTGACCCCAGCAATTAAAACCTCCAGAAAGTTATTAGATTTAATATTGTTTCCCAAGTTTAAGTGTCAGGTACTTTGTTTGTTTGTTGACTACCTAAATATGCCTTTAAATAAATAAAAAAGTTGATATTTCTTATATGTTTCACACAGTGAAAAACAGCCTGGGGTCAAATTTACAAATGTACAAGTTGTGTTCAGGACAGTGAAAACATATCATCATGTACATTTTAGGTTTTTCCAGTTGTCCCCAATAAATTAGGAAAAGTATGTCAATCATTTATTTAGAGACATTAAACATTAAATGGGGTCAAAGGTAACAGGAGGGTTAACCCAAATCTTTTTCCTATCATTTGTGTGTTTCTTTTCTGTCAGTTTTTTCCATATTTGCACATGCCATCAACAAGTCATCATCATCTATTGCTGCGATGCAAATATATACAAACACATGTGATTGAAGTATCTCTCAGCTGTGACGTGATCAACACATGTTCCGCTCCTGCTGATGAAACAGATCTAGGATCTGTACGAGTGCCGCCTGCAGATCAGAGCAGGTCCCATGTGGGACGAACCAATTTATCCCAATATAGGGGACGCTGCTCGCTGTTGGCATGACAATCATCACATGTGAAGGTATCGGCTGAATGAAGGTCTTTTTTATTTTGGACAAATATTTTTATTGTTGTCTTTTCCACAATGCACAAACAAACACAAGACAGAACAAAACAAAACAAAAGGCACAACAAAATAACGTATAGGCATAGAAATATCAATATCAATGTTAAGTGTTACTGACTGTTCCTCAACAGAGAACAAAACAATAACAATAGAAGATGACAGATATGCATATGAACAAATAGATACTTATATTAACCGACAAATGGAATGCTACAACATGTGACTTGTGAGAGAAAAAATAAAAGAGGACCAAAAGATGAATGAAGGTCTTTTGATGGATCTGACGCAACAATACCATTCTCAACCCGTGTAACCAGACCAGCGGAGAGACACTCGGCCTGTTGTTATTATTATTTATTATTATTACATCCGTCTGCAAACAATTTTCCTGCCTCTAGGTCAAGAAAAACAAATCTCGTTTTATGAATTTGTCTTTGTACAATGAGGATTGAAACGATTCTACGTCTCATTTTCAGCACTGATGCTGCGTGTGTGTGTGTGTGTGTGTGTGTGTGTGTGTGCGTGTGTGTGTGTGTGCGTGCGCGCGCCTCGTGGCCCATGTGAAGCTGTGGAGTCGTTCAGGGTTCATTACGTCTCTCTGGTGGGGGGCTAATGGTGCGACGCCTCTCGCTCGGCGTCTGCTCCGGCTGTGTCTGCGCGTCGCTCGTCCCCGGGCGCCTTCTGCTCGGCTAACGTCGCCTCGGCAAAATGCGTTCACGCCGTGCGGCGTGGAAGGCTCGCGTCTCCAATGGGAGATTATCCGTCAAGCTATGTGGAGGCAGGCGCTGCTCGGATGGCTCGCTCTTTAACGGCTCCCGCCTCCTTACTGCCGAGCAGACGATCCCCTCGCTTCCCCCACATGGGTAGAAAAGGTTTTGTTTGAGGAAACTCAAAACTACGCCTGATGCACACGAGCAGTATTTATTGGTTTATTCCAGCGACGGAAATACAGAAGGGCAAAGGGCAAAACTGCCCCCAAGAAATAATATTTTGCCCCTGATATCACCAGGAGAGGCAAAAACTGCCCCCATAATTTCCTCTAATAGTTATGTACTTGAACATCGTAGCCGATACGACCCCGGACATCATTATGTTTTCAATCAATATATCTAATTTAAAATGATAAAAAGACAAAGAAATAAGTTAGAATTGTTCATATTTGTTTACATTTTTAATAATAATAATAATATTAATAATAATAAATAGCCTCAAAGAAATGAGAATACAATTTAATATTTTGTCTGATTTATGTTTTCAATCAATAAATGTAATTTAAAATGATAAAAAAACAAAGAAATAGGTTAGAATTGTTCATATTTGTTTACATTTTTTTAATAATAAATAGCCTCAAAGAAATGAGAATACAATTGAATATGATTGTCTGATTTATGTTTTCAATCAATAAATATCATTTTAAATTATAAAAAACAAAGAAATAAGTTAGAATTGTTCATATTTGTTTAATTTTTTTTTATGATAAATTGCCTCAAAGAAATGAGTAAACAATTGAATATGATTGTCTGATTTATGTTTTCAATCAATAAATCTCATTTAAAATTATAAAAAAACAAAGAAATAAATTAAAGTTGTTTACATTTTTTTTAATAATAAACAGCCTCAAAGAAATGAGAATACAATTGAATATGATTGTCTGATTAATGTTTTCTGTTCAAAAATTCTAAGAAAACACTTTTAATCTGTGGACTACTGCCTAATAGTCTTATTATTGCCATTTAATGACAATTGTTCATCGACTGGAAGCCTACATTAGTATATCTATTATTTTGAACAAAGGTTAAATGTTATTTTACAAGTTTAAGAAAGTGCCCTGAATTTATTTTGAAATGCCCCTGGATTTCAGTCAGTGGGTGGGAATGGCTCCCTAAGAAATATGTAAATGTCCTACTCTGGTCTATTCCCTAAATAATTGTTCTTCATGTATTTATTTGACTGTTAGATAAACAACACTCTGGACTCTCAGGTTTCCTACTGGCCAATCATGTGTCATCTAATCTCTGGATATAGTACTTGTGTGATGGTATTTACTCTGTAGGGTGATGCAGGCGTGTCCACACACAGATGTACCAGATATATGTGTGTGTGTGTGTGTGTGTGTGTGTGTGTGTGTGTGTGTGTGTGTGTGTGTGTGTACGTGTGTATATATGTAGACGTCTGGCTCGGCGAAATGAGGTGACCTCTTTTTATCTATTTTTATGTATTTACTTTCCTGTTCCTCTAGGTGGGTGTACCAGTTGGAGGGGGTGGGTGTGTTGTCTGTTTGTATATGTTAACAAAAAGATGAAAATACAATGGAAGTATCAGTTAAAGTCCATGTGTACTGTGTTATGTACATGTAAGCAGCTTCAGAATCAAAACAGAGAAACTCATGAAGGTCACTGACAATGTGTAAATATTTCTTTTACAAAGTCAAATGTTGAGTGTTTGATGCCCCCCCCCCCCCCCCCCCCAGGTCAGAGGAGGAGAGATCGGACCCTTTGAAAGTGTTAAACTGGAAGTGCTCTTCACGCCGACCGTCCCGGGAGAGGCCAAACTGGACTTCCACATCAAATTCTCTGACTTAACCTGCAAACCAGTAAGAGACAACATTTTAAAATGCAAGTGTATATCTAGAGCCATGGATTCCATATTGGCGTGACTTCACGCAAACCTCTTGGGGGTCACAAACAGATAGCCGTCCAGGTGAGGGGAGCTGCGCTCAGCGTCCCCGTGTTGGTGGCTCAGCCCAGCGTGGACATGAAGATCTGCATGTTCGACGGACGCTACCAAGACACCATCGAGGTGCAGAGCAGGTTGGTCCAGGTTGGCTGACAGACGCCTCATGTATGTGAACACCTTCATACGGGATCGGGTTGCACCTGTCCATCTATCTATTTATCCATCTATCTATCTATCCGTCCATCTGTATATCTATCTATCTATTTATCCATCTATTCATCTATCCATCCATCTGTATATTTATCTATCTATCTATTTATCCATCTATCCATGCATCTATTCATCTATCCATCATCTATCTATTTATCCATCCATCTGTATATCTATCTATCTATGTATCCATCTATCCATGTATCTATTCATCTATCATCCATCTATCTATCTATCTATCTATCCATCCATCCATCTGTATATCTATCTATTTATCCATCCATCTGTATATCTATCTATCAATCTATCTATCTATCTATTTATCCATCTATCCATGCATCTATTCATCGATCCATCCATCTATCTATTTATCCATCCATCTGTCTATCCATCCATCCATCGATCTCTCCATATGTCTATCTGTCTATCCGTCTCCATCCATCCATCCATCTATTTGTTGATAAAGTAAAACCTAAATCTGAATGTTATTGCCATGCATGTTTTCACATAGAAGGAATTTGTCATGGTGCAACATTGGACAACAACAGTAAACAAACAACAACAATCAACACAGTGTGCAAGAAAAATATTACATTTACAGAAGAATATGAAATACAAACCCGGGCTCTGTTCATGAGGGTGAGATGGGGAGCCGGGCTCTGTTCATGAGGGTGAGATGGGGAGCCGGGCTCTGTTTATGAGGGTGAGATGGGGAGCCGGGCTCTGTTCATGAGGGTGAGATGGGGAGCCGGGCTCTGTTCATGAGCCCGGCTCCCGACGGGAAGAAACTGTAGTGTGGCGTGAGTTCTCGGTCCTGATGTACAGCAATAACACCTTTTGTCAAATAATCCAATTTTTTTTAGAATTAAATTAGAATGCAAAAAAACAATGAAGTGTCTACCTTGTGAGCTACGTGTAACTCGATGGAGAAAAGTCTCTCTGCCCCTCGAATTGGAACAAAACTAATGTTTTATCCCTCCTCGATGTCCAATTGCTTTAGCCTGAGCCTCTAATGTCTCGTTTAACGACCTTGTTTGAACGTGCAACGCACAACGCCATGTGAAACCATATTAGTGTCACTTCACATAACCATCTGTAACTGTTGCAGACATGTGGGATCAAGGACAAACATGGTGCGCCAGGAAACTGTACAAAGTCCATTAGTTCTCTTTCGTAATTTCCTTTTTAAATTAATCAAAATAAATGTTTCATTTTAGGATGTTCCTTGGACAAGAGTACTAATGTGGTACTGATGATAATAACATGGGATGGGGGCACCCGCCCAATGTATCGCGTGGCGTTCTGCAGTCGTTGCATAATAGAAATGTGCATAACAGTCACTTATGAATGAATGAAATGAATGAATTAAATATACTTTATTAATCCCCAAGGGGAAATTAGTTGACAACAGAAGCAGCCCGATAAAACTAAACACAATAAAATATAAGTATGAGAAAGAAAGAAAGAAAGTGACAAAATGTGCAAAGTGAAATATAAAATACAAAATAACATTAAAAAAATATATATGTATATATACACAGCATATACACAACATATATGTAAATGTAAATATAAATAAAGCACTGTAAAATAAAATGATATATATATATATATATATGTACAAAGCATATACACAACATATATGTAAATGTAAATATAAATAAAGCACTGTAAAATAAAATGATATATATATATATATATATATATATATATATACACAGCATATACACAACATATATGTAAATGTAAATATAAATAAAGCACTGTAAAATAAAATGATATATATATATATATATATATATATATACACAGCATATACACAACATATATGTAAATGTAAATATAAATAAAGCACTGTAAAATAATATAAAATATATATATCTATTTATGAAGTTACGAGGAAATGTCATTCGCGCTATCTCAGTCGTCGGCGTCGAGGTTTATGAGCTGTAGTCTTTGCTAAAGACGAGTTCATGTTCACCTGCACCAACTGACACCAACTGACACCAACTGACACCAACTGACACCAACTGACAGCAGGGACACCACGAAAGGAGTCGCTGTCAGTTGCTGTCAGACATGTTTTTTCATGTACAATTTGAGCAGATGGTCCACACACACACACACCTACACACACACCCACACACACACACAATCATTTCCCAAAATAAGCAGCACAGTATTCACCAATTGTTTTTTTTTTTCTCTTTTACTTTTCTTATTTAGGACTAGTTTTATTTTGCACGAGCAGTTTACTTCAATGGGACTAAAACGTTGGCCACCGCAGGTGAACACGTGCTCTACATGCCGGATTTAGACCTCTAATGTCACCGTCAGCCTCCGGGTAACATGTGGGGGGTGTGTGTGTGTGTGTGTGTGTGTGTGTGTGTGTAGGGGGGGACCATCAGGGGAAAAGAAATGCCAGAGCAAAGCCTCCAACATGGCACCAACCAGTTAACAGTGTCACTCTGACAATCACCACATGAGGCATCTCAAAGAGACCCAATAGCTGCTGTATTATGTGTGGAAAGCATCATAAAAACAACAACAACAACAACAACAACTGTAATGTTGCAATGTGTACTGACATGACGAACACATATTGGCAAATAGGCACGATGTGAACTTTTCAAGTTAAAACAGTTTATCAAACAGTTTATTATGGATATTTGCTCATGCACACACACACACACACACACACACACACACACACACACGCACACACACACACACACACACACACGCGCACACACACACACACCTGGTAAAAAACAGCTGGCCTCCCCGCAGCATCAAAGTGCCCCCTAACTACGCTCAGAGCCAAGCGGAGAGATATTCCAGATGCATTAGCTGATAAATGTTCCTAAACAGCCAGAAGCCCACATCCCCCACAATCCTCTTTGGTTCGTACAATAACACAGGACAGACCGTAACCCCCCCCCCCCCCCCCCTCCATAATTCACCAGAGGGTGGTGGGGGGTAGTGTAACATCTGCAGGCGTGCAGTCCACCACCTAACTGCTCGTTGTGACGCATGGGGGGGGGAGTGTGACAACTGCCATCTGGTGCGCTGGCACCACCGGGTCATGTGACGAGATGACGATGACGGCGTCATGGTGAAACGGCAGCTTGTCAAAGGAGGAGGAGGAGGAGGAGGAGGAGGAGGAGGAGGAGGAGGAGGAGGAGGAGGAGGAGAAGAAGGAATAGAAAAGAAAGAAGAAGAAGAGAAGAAGGAGAAGAAGAGGAGGAGGAGGAGTAGAAGAAGAATAAGAAAAAGAGGAGGAGGAGTAGGAGAAGGAGAAGGAGAAAAAGAAGAAGAAGAGGGGGAGTAGGAGAAGGAGAAAAAGAAGAGAGGGGGGAGGAGGAGGGGAGAAGAAGAAGGGGAGGAGGGGGAGGAGGAAAAGAAGAAGAAAAGGAGGAGGGTGGGTGGAGGAGAAGAAGAAGAAGAGGGGAGGAGAAGGAGGAAGAAGGATAAGGAGTAGAAGAAGAAGAAGAAGAAGAAGAAGAAGAAGAAGAAGAAGAAGAAGAAGAAGAAGAAGAAAAGGAGGGGAAGAGCAGGAGGAGGAGGAGGAGACAAAAAAGAAGAAGAGCAGTAGGGGGGGGAGGAGGAGAAGAAGAGGAGGAGGGGGGAGGAGGAGGAGAAGAAGAAGAAGAAAACGAGGAGGAGGAGAAGAAGAAGAAGAGGAGGAAGGGGGAGGAGGAGGAAGAGGAGGAGAAGAAGAAGACGCGTAATTGAATATGTCTCTCCCAGTGATTTGAATATTACCGCGACTAATTGAAAGTTGTTGTTTTTCCCAGAAGACTTTTTAAATGCAGTGTTTGATTTTTGCTCGCAGAGATTTATTTCATTTTGGGAGCAGTGGTGATTTTTTTATACTTCCTATATTTTTATTATATAGGTTCTAGGTTCTTTAAGGAAATGGTCCTTTAAAGAACCCTGGTTTGAAAAGTTATTTCTGGAACCAAATATGGAGCCTTAAAGAACCATTTTTTAAAGGTTCTTTGAGAAACCTTTATAGGTTTCTTTAAAAACTCTTGAAGAAAATGGTTCTTTAAAGAACCCTGGTTTGAGAGGTTCTTTGTGGAACCAGAAATGGTTCTTCTATGGCGTCACTGAAGAATCCTTTTGGGTTCCAGATGGCCCCTCCATGTTCCTGTGGGATGACAGCGTGGAACACATCTGTGTATTTAAGGAACAGTCGTGGTGCATTGTGGGCTTTGAAGGAGCACCAAAATGTCCCCGAATTGGAACCATAAAAAAATAAAAAAACGTACATGTGCGCCCAAATGAAACAGAAATATTCGTATCATGTTTTTGTTTACATCGTCATGGTTATGACAGTTTTGTTTTGGTCTTTCACCCCGAGGAAGCACAATATGTGGATTGCTGTGAAGTGACCTTTAAATCGTTAAACATTGCTTCAGAAAATAACTTAGAAGATTCCCCTGTTAATTAAAATGCCTAATTAAATTAAATTATATTATGTACCCATAAATTCTCCGCGCCCCCCGAGAGGGACTTGAAGGTTTTGGCCGGAATAGAAATACCCGAGTGTCGACGGCCAGGAAACAACCGTCTGCTTGACCTCGCCGCTCAAAGTGGGTCATTCAAGAACGAGGTATCCCCCCCACCACACACACACACACACACACACACACACACACACACACACACACCCCTCAGCTCGCTCTTCGCTCACCTTTTTGTGGACAAAAAAAACAACTTTATCACCGTTTGATCACGTCACCTCCGGCGGAACAGAGAGACTTGAGTTGTTTGCAGCGTGGTGGTTTTCGCGGAGGTGTGTGAGTGTGTGAGTGTGTGTGTGAGTGTGTGAGTGTGTGAGTGTGTGCCGCCATCGGGCGCGGGGACAGAAGTCCCCGCGGTGAGGAGCCATTTATATCACACGCTGCAGCTTATAACGGAGGCTTGGAGCCACAGGCGCAACCATCTGTTGACGCTCCCGGAGAAATTGAGTCACCTAATTGATTGGGGGGGGGGGAGGGGGGGAGGGGGGGGGGGGTCTCCGTACGTACGACAAGATTTTTACGTGTCGCGTAAATCCCCAAAAAAGTATCGCCCGGGCCGCGCTTACCGCTTAAATTGTTTTATTTTTTTGATGTTTTATTTATTTTCACAGTATAAATATATATATATATATATATATGTATATATACATATTTATACATATATATATGTATATATATATGTATATATACATATATTTATACATATTTATATACAGTATGTATATATATAATATATGTATATATACATACATGTATATAATATATATATGTATATATATGTATTATATACATATATATATATATATATATATATATGTATATATATGTGTATTATATACATATATAATATATATATATATATATATATATATATATATATATATATATATATATATATATACCATGTGCTGCCAATTAACCCAGACCAACCACCCCGAGGTGAGACTAGGTACTAAATGTTTACCCTAACTATTTACTGAATTCGACTAAACCCAAAGTATTTCTACCATTTCACCCCCACAGGTATCCATCCTGTTAATACAGTAAATCATAACTCCACATTTATATTCAACTTAAAAGCAGCAACACACATCCTCACTCCCCCCCTACACGCCTCCTCCAGTTGGTCTCTCCCGTAACTTTTACCTGGGTGTTCTGTAGCTATTGAACTACCAATAAAGTTATTTGGAAATGAAAAATAATAGAGTGAGAAGTTGCATGTAAAGAAAGAGAATGAGTAATAATAATAATAATAATGTAATGTAAAGTAATGTGAACTATCATACAGTGCGTATCGCCGCCGGATTAGGCATGATTTTAAAGGAATGTGTGTGTGTGTGTGTGTGTGTGTGTGTGTGTGTGTGTGTGTGTGTTAAGCTGATAAAAGCACGTCTCTTTGCATGACAGAGCCGCCGCTGCCCTCAGGCTGACCTTCGAGGTTTGCCCGGAAATGAGGAGACACATGGAGATCCTCCCCAAGACGGGCGTCCTGGAGGCCCGGTCCAGCTTCAAGGCCCAACTCCGGTTCCAGCCCAGGTGAGGAAGGACACACGATGACGATGATGATGATGATGATGATGATGATGATGATGATGATGATGATGATGATGATGATGATGGAATCGCTGGAGCGGTCGTGATCTTATTTGAGGCCCTAAACTTGTTTAGGATTCTGTCGATCTTCTGAGGGAAGAGGAGAGGAGACGGACCTCTGCTTCCTCAGCGCAGAGGAAACATACAGTCCAGAGATTGTGTGTGTGTGTGTGTGTGTGTGTGTGTGTGTGTGTGTCTGTGTTTGTGTGTGTTGGGGAAAAATCATTGAAATAACTTCAAAATGTGTTTCTTTGGACGACGAGGGTTCTTAAAGGGACCCTTAGTCGTTAAAAGAAACCTTGAAGTGAAAACAACTTTTTGAAGGGTTCTCCGTGAGCAAAGGGTTCCCCTCGGTTCTCTCTTTTGGAACCCTCTTATTTCTCATTGGCTCAGCTGTAAGGGATCCATCTGGTCCAACAAACTATTCAAATTGGACATCAAAAAGCTTTGTGGTTCTACGAAGAACCATCCCCTACTGAATAACTTTTTTGTTTTTGTTTTAGACACCTTTATAGGTTCTTTGAAGAACTCTTTAAGGACATTGTTCCTTAAAGAACCCTGGTTTGAAAGGTTCTTTGTGGAACCAGAAATGGTGCCTTAAAGAACCATGTTTTTAAGGTTCTTTGAGACACCTTCTACAGGTTCTTTAAGAACTCTTTAAGGACATTGTTCCTTAAATAACCCTGGTTTGAAAGGTTCTTTGTGGAACCAGAAATGGTGCCTTAAGGTTCTCTGAAACACCTTTATAGATTCTTTGAAGAACTCTTTAAGGAAATGGATCTTTAAAGACCCTGGTTTGGAAGGTTCTTTGTGGAATCAGAAATAGTGCCTTAAGGAACCATATTTTGAAGGTTCTTTGAGAACTATTTAAGGACATTGTTCCTTAAAGAACCCTGGTTTGAAAGGTTCTTTGTGGAACCAGCGATGGTGCCTTACGGTTCTCTTGAGTCACCTTTATAGGTTCTTGAAAACGATCCGCCCGTCAAACAAGCCGTCGGGGTCTCGACGTGTCGGCGTCCACTCTGATCGCCGTGGTAACGGTTCCTAATGACTTTGAAGGACGTGGTAATTATTTTCCGCAACAATGCCGGCTCTATATTTAGACGGAGAGAGATAGAGAGAGAGAGAGAGAGAGAGAGAGAGAGGCGGGCGTTGAACTGCAGCGTGAAGAACGCCAGGAGAGCGGGCCGGGCCCCGGGGCAGAGAGGAGAGGCGTGCGGCGGTATGTAAAATAAAACCAGCGTGGGCGCCAGTGTTCTCCGGCTCAGCCTCCTCCTCCTTTTTTTTTTTCTTCCAGTTCTCTCCTTCACAGTTCAGCAGCTCTGTGTGGATCGATGGCCGAGAGAGAGAGAGAGAGAGAGAGAGTTTGATTTTGAAAAACACTTTATTTACATTTAAAATAAAGTGTTTTTAAAAAATCAGGTTGTTTAAAATCAAATTCACACAAAAACAACAATACTAAAACAAAAAATAAAACATGTTTCAAACAATACCATTAAAACACCACCTCTGTTTAAAAGCATCCAGGTCTCCAATGTATTTTCTTGTCAGATAAATCTGTCTTCTTGTAGGCAGCTCCCCAATGTTAAAGTCTCTTACACTCATTAAAAACAAGAAAGGGCACTGGCTCAGGACAGCGGGATTGATCACTGAGATAAACGCCACTGGAGGTCAGCGGTCCTTTTTTTAGGACCTGTTGATGCTTTTCTCCACCAGGTGCTGCAGGCAGATTGAAAGTGTGCTGCTGACAAAGAAGTCTAATTTCAGTCTTACCATGGTCCTCACTCTTCCTCAGCCTAAAACATGACATAAAACCAAAGAATGATCAGTAAATCCACCAGGCCATGAGAATGGACCAGCCTCCTCAGAACCTGCTGTGAAGCTGGATGTGGCTCTGTGTGGTTTCTGTCTTTAAAATCATCCTCTGTGCAGTTAAAGAATAAAAAATCCTCCGAGGCACAGTCATTTAAAACATCATTAATTTTAGATAAAATAGCTTCCTCTCTGTTCCGATTGTTGGAGCATAAACATTTATTAAAACAACAGTAAAAACGATGTGTTTGACCTCCAGTGACTTGGGACTGAAGGCCCTGGACCTCCGCTGAGGTTGGTGTTGTGGCTCAGGAAACATCATTGGCTTTCATCTTGTTAAATTCATAAATAGATGTTCTCTTTTAAAACTCCGACTCTGAATGTGCTCATTAAAGAAAAGAGTTTAAAAACAAATAAAACTTAAAAACAACAAATCAATTAAAAACACATTGGAGCTCTCCACCCCTCCTGCTGGATGCAAAGCTTGACTTTTAATAAAATCTTTTTAATTCTAAAAATCTCCTGCATATCTAAATGTTTTTTGCCATGTGATTGACCTCTACATCGTTTTATATAAAAACAGGCTGATCTCGTCAGCTGTATATAAAACTTTTTTTTTCCTGACTGTTTAAAACCAGAGGAGGTCCACCCTGCTGGCTTTGGCCTTCCTCCTCATCCATCTCCACCTGCTCAGCCCCCTTCCTCCGCCCCTATGACTCCATCCACCTGCCCTACTACCTCCATGGGCTTTACACCACTCTTTTCTTTGTCCTTTCCTCATCAATTTCCACCCCACTCTCGACCTCCACTCACCATCACCCAATAGCACCATCAACACTATTTTTTTGTTTTTTTAATCTGTGTCCCTTTTTTTCTTTTTTTTCTTGTCCTCTTTTCCTCCATCCTCCACCTTTCACCTCCCCACCACACTGCTTTTGGCAGCTTCACCCCCACAACTTTTTTTGGTCTGTTTTTTCTTTTTTTCTTACCTCATCACTTCCCACCCCACCCCACCACCACCACCATCACCAACACTCACCTCATTCACACTCTCATCCACACTCACCACCTGTGGGTATCAGCAGCTGGCTCGCCCGCGCAGGTTGAGCTCCTGGCGTACTCATCGGTGATGAACGGAGGGACGTTTGACACGAGGACGCGGACAACACCTGCACAAACAAATCTCCACCTGGTTCACCTTGGACACCTGGTCCAGGAAGATCACGACCGAGCCGTTCATCTTGGCCGCGGTCTTCACGCTGCCGAACCCGACCTTCTTCCGATCTTCATGCCGTGATTCCCCACTAAACACCAAACAAATGAAACTAAAGTGAACTAATAAACCACATTAAATAAATACATGTACCTATAAAGAAACGAACAGACAGAGACACATACAACTGAGAGAGAGAGAGATCCTCCACACCTGCCGAAGAAGTTAGGGGCACTCGGTGGTCAGCGTTCGGCAGGGGGGGTGAGGGGGGGTGGAGGAGGGGGAGGAGGGGGGGATGTCAGTAATCTGCCTCAGTGAATCAGCAGAGGTTTTAATGCGAGGATTAGAGTGCAGCATTACTCGAGATGCTGCAGCGTTCACAAGCACTAACGCAGCTACCGCCCCCTCCCTCCCTCCCTCCCTCCTCCCTCACTCTCACTCTTTTCCTCTCCGTCTCTCTCTCTCTCTCTCTCTCTCGCTCTCTGCCGCCTCCTCCCACTCCCTCACACATACTTCTCGTCTTTCTTGGCCTCTCACCTCCGTGCTTAACTTATACTTATACTCTCTCACTCTCTCTTTGCTCCCCCCCCCCCCCCGATACTCTCTCTCCTCCGTTACTCTCCATCTCCTCTCATCCCTCCGTCTGCGCCCACCTGCCACACCTCCGTGCTCTCCTTGTGCTCTTAATATGTAGATTATGTCTATAAATTAGTTAAACTCCACTAGTTCATTATGTTAAATGTGTGTTCACATCCGATGAGAAGATATACTACTGTATGTGTGTGTGTCGTCCGTGTGTGTGTGTGTGTGTGGGGGGGGGGGGGGGGCGACACGCACACACACACATGATAGTTTGAGCCTTTGGAGATTCTAGAAATACCTTCTATTTTCTTTCTTTTTTAATCCATCGTCTGTGTTATTAAATCATCATCGGGGATTTATCTTTCAGAAAAAGAACCCACGCTATCGTGACCGATGGAAACGGTGGGCGACAGAAATAAGATCACGTCATCCTCGAACCTCCGGCCGAAACGTACGGCGGTCCCTGAACGCCTCGTGGCGGTGTGCGTGGCGGTTAAAAAAGCCACCGCCAAGTCCTCCCAGCCAAAGCCTGTGATTGGATTTCCAAATCCTCATTAGCAGCACTGCCTTCAATCACTGTCTCATCCACACACACACACACACACACACACACACACACACACACACACACACACACACACACACACAGCGTTAAATCTGGATGCAAAATGACTCATAGGTTCTTTTTCACAGGTGTTCTCTTCTTGCCTTCCCCTCCTCTGGCTTTTTGTTGGGAAGAGGATGAGAGCACATTCCTGAAGGATGCTGTGGACAAACCACCGGCCCCCATCTTCTTCTTCTTCTTCTTCTTCTTCGCAGTCTTTCCCTTTTTGCTTCATGCCTCGTCTTCCTCCCGCTCGCATTCGTCACCGACGCGGCCCACATGTTTCTCTCTCTCTCTCTCTCTCTCTCTCGTGCGTGTACATCGCAGGGCGAGCGTTCTGCCGGCTGCATAATCCCCTCAGCCGAGAGGAAACGCTCGGATCCAAACGGACCGCCGCCGAGTCGCCGTCGGCAACGTTCAGCCCGACGGCGTGTTCACCGGGACCCCGTTTGCGTTTCAGCTTTAAACCGGTCCCTTCAACCTGGCTTCGTTTGGCTCGGAGAATGTAGAAAGATGCAGAAAGACAAACAAAACAATAACAAATGAATACAAATGACACAACAGCGTAGCGACCGACAACAATACCAACAATCAGACATGGACAACAACAAAAACACAGAAATCATCATCCTTCATATTGAACCTACTATAACAGTTATATTGACATCATACTTACCACCATGTTATTTTAAATTCATCCAGCCCCCCCCCCCCCCCCCCCCCGAGGAGGATGACACGACCACCAACGCTAAAAATAAATAAAAAAAAGTAAAAAAAAACACAATTGCACAACCTTAACCCCCCTATAACGTCCGTCAAAACCATGAAATATTGTTTTTAATAAATATTGCACACTTTACTTTTTTGAAGACCTTTCGACTTCAATTCAGTCGGCGAGGAGAGAATCTCAATCCGACACACGTGACCAAGAGGAGACATTTTCAAGCCCGATGACGAGTTCATTCGGACGTCTGGAGTGACGGGCCGTCGGCGTAATCCCTGGAGAGCGAGGCGACGTGTGCCCCCCCCCCCCCACACACACACACACACACACACACTGCGCCGGAGGTTTCCTGCTGATAAAAGGGAGATTACAAGGATGATTTACCACAGATTACACCGGACGGCTCCGCCAGCGCGTTCCCCCCGTCGGGTCTCGACTCTCTGCAGCGACGGGACTTTACCAACGCCACGAGTTGCAAACAGAAACAAACAAAAGGAAATCAAAAAAAATCTAAAAACGAGCAACAACAAAAGAAACAAAACAATAAATGACTATTTATTGGGGGGTTTTCCAATCCATTTCCCCGCAGTGGAAAATCCCTAAACCTCTTAATCTGTTCTGTAATCCTCTTCATCATCACTTTATCATCATGCAATCCAAGCAGAAGTCAGAACTGGAGGCCGATGTGTTGGATCCCAGGCGGACAGACAGACAGAGAGACAGACAGACTGACAGAAAGACACGCCGACAGACAGACTGAATGACTCCAGTTTAAATTTGACCAGACTGGTCAAATTTAAACTGGAGAGGGCAACCAAATTAAAAATACTGTCTTTTTCTGTGAGGAGGTTTAACGTCGACGGGATTTGCCGCTTTGAGTCAGCACGCTGTTTTTCCCGGGCCCTGCAACGAGAAAAGTGTGTGTGTGTGTGTGTGTGTGTGTGTGTGTGTGTGGGGGGGGTCCTCGAACCAGCGGCTGACAGATTAGTCGGGGGCGAAGGCTTTGTCGCGAGCGCTTAGGAAGAACCGACGCCGGCATCTCGGAGAGCCCTAAAAAAAAAAAAAACGCTGACATTTACACATTTACAGCATCCAGCCCTCCGGCCCTCAACCGGCGTTAAGAGCCTCGGGAAGGAGGAGACGAGAGGAGACAGTTACTGGAGGGGGGGGGGGGACACTGGCTCTGAGCCAGTTGACCCCTTGTTTACATCATAATTAACTCTACATGCTCCATTGAAGGAGACTGCAGCTTTACATAAGCCCGAGCACGACTACCGGGCCTCTTTGAATCACACGGCTACGGCTCCCATCACCATGGCTACCACCTACAGTAGTGTGGAGGTGCGCTCTACATTTCTCTCTCTCTCTCCCCCCCCCTCTCCCCCCTCCCTCCCTCTTCACCCCATCCTCCAGCCGTGGGTTAAGGCGAGAAAAGCAGAATATTATGTGAACATGATGCAAAACAATACAATGTGTGTGTGTGTGTGTGTGTGTGTTTTATTCCCGTCCCTGTGCTCTGTGCTCGGCTCTCACAGGAAGTCTTTACCCCGAGACGCCGAGAAGCTTTTCGACAGCGACACGGGGGTCCTGGAGGTTCCGCTGGTGGTTCGAGTCGCGGGCCAGGTTTGTGTCGTGGCAACGCACACACACGCACACACACACACACACACACACACACACACACACACACAAACACGCTCACACACAGGAAAACCCTGTTTTTATCGTTCATTACGGGAAGGGGGGCTTGGGGGGGCGTGTGTCCTACTTCGTCTCTCACGGAAAGCGGAGGGGAGCCACTGAAGGTCGTAACCTATTTTACTGGTAATGAGGCCCCCCCCCCCCCCCCCCCCCCCCCCCCGGCCCAGTTACTCCATAGGCGCCAATAAGCCGAGCGTAAAGGTTACCCCAAATCGTTTTCACAGCGAGTCTCTGGAGGAGGAAGCACGCAGATCTACACGCTCTCTTCTTATTCCACACATGTGACGAGCCAACGCTCATTCGATGCTATATTCATGTATTTATTTACCGGCGGGATTATCGGCGCTATATCCCCGCCCCCTTTTGACACGGGGCGACGCCCACAACCCCCTCCTGAATTACTGGTTTATTTACGGCGCACCACACGCTGCATAATGAAGAACGTCGGAGTACGGCAATAAAGACGAAAAGACGACAAATAACGTATCGCTGTGCACCGGCTGCCGTTGCAAAGTGGGCGGAGCTACGGTATATCGTCCCCCGAGCGCCTCGGCTTCCCGTGCGTATAAAGTTTGACAGTTCGAGCCCCTCGAGCGTCGGACCCCTCACGAGACGAGCAGCTGCGTTCTCTGGCGCTGACAGAAGCCCGTGTGCATAAACATGTCAATATTACCCGCTGCTCTCGCGCTGCATGTCATCACCCGGACGACGAGGATGTAACACTTTTTTTTTTTTTTTTTTTTTATAGAAAACGGATGAATTTATTTTCAGATTCTGTGATTTTTTTACTTTTTCTTAATTGGTCGATTCGAATTAGTCATGGAGCACCTGGAAAACTCACGGAATTTTAAGTTATTTCAATTTTTTTTATATATTCACATATTCATTTACGCTGAGTAATTATTAATAATTAATATGTTTTTTAAAGTAAGACGCTGAAAATATAAGCAGGCAGGCATAACATTTTTTTAATTTTTCATTATTATAATATAATGTAATATTATAAAGTATAATATTTATTTTTATACAATTATAGGCATATAATTATTTTTATTTATATAAATGTTTATTCTTTTTATCAAACTTCTGTATCTCATTCATTTGAGTCTTTTAAGGTTATATACTCTATGCTTTAGAATTCTCATTGTTAGTTTAAATACGACATTTTCTCACTTTTTCATAAAATGTTTGGTGATGGAAATTTGGTTTAAAGTCCTGGAACCCCGTCGGTCGACAGGCGTGTGACCCCCGTCTCCCTATCTTCATGTTCCCTCGGTTCTCTGTGATACCGTTTCTTTTATTTACATCAAAACCCCGACACAGAGACTGTTTACTATTCACTGTCGAACATAATAAATCATTTCCCCTCAAGGGGCGCACACGTCTTCAACGGAAGGCTTCAGAAATATGAAGAACAGCCCCTTGAAGTGGAAGATAAATAAACATCTCAGCCACTGAGCCGCGTCAGCTCGTCAGCGGCCGCCTTTATTAAAGGAAACACGGAGCAGCTGCGGAGACATCCGCGTGGCACGGCCTCCTCTTTCTAAATAAATCTAAATCTGGTCCGCCTTCTTGCCAAATCGTCAATCGAAGTGTGTGTGTGTGTGTGTGTGTGTGTGTGTGTGTGTTTTGGGCCAAAGACTGGGCCAGGATGTTCCTGTGGTGCACCAAAGCTGTTGCCCCCAGCCTCAGACCCTGAGCTCCTGGCATGTGCACACTGCGCACACACACACACACGCACACACACACACACATACATACCCACACACACACACACACACCCACGCACATACACACGCACACACACACACACATACATACCCATACACATACATACCCACACACATACACATACATACCCACAGACATACACACACATACACACACACGTACACACACACACATACATACACACACATACATACATACCCACGCACACACACACACACACGCAAACACACACACACATACACATACATACCCATACACACACACACACACACACACACACACACACACATACATACCCACACACATACACATACATACCCACACACACACACATACATACCCACACACACACACATACATACCCACACACATACACATACATACCCACACATACACACACACACATACATACATACCCATGCACACACACACACACACACACACACACATACATACCCACACACATACACATACATACCCACACACACACACATACATACCCACAGACATACACACACATACACACACACGTACACACACACACACACATACATACCCACGCACACACACACACACGCACACACATACACACATAACCACGCACATACACATACATACCCACAGACACACACACATACCCCCCCCCCACACACACACACACATACATACCCACACACACACACACACATACATACCCACACACACACACACACATACACATCCATACCCCCCCCCACACACACACACATACACACACACACACACACACACACGCACGCTGTGGTCTGGCCACCAGACGTCCCAGCAGCCATTAATCCAGCGGTGCAGAGACCAATAAGCGGTCGTCTGCTGAGCGCTGACACGATGACGTGATAAACTTCTTACCTCGAGCACTCGGAGCGTTCAGGCCGGTGACGACGCTCCGCTGTTTCAACGATCCGTGAAAAGGAACCGAAATCAACGGAGCGAAGTCCTCCCGCCGGCGAGCGTTCGATCGGACCCGCCCCCCCGAGGCGCGGCGCCCAGAAGCGATTAAAACGCAGCGGTGAGGCGGCGCCCTCGAGCTCCGGCCTCACAGTCCACCTCCCCTCCATCACGCCGCTGTAGATGCTCACCGGCTCGATATAATACAGTCGTTACCGGAGGGACGCCCACCGGCGTGAGTAATGTTTGCTCAAAAGTACCCTGGCTGTGTTTTACCGACTTATTAATAAGCCGCTTCTCGAATGAAAAGGATATTTGTGACGCTTGTTTAACGATTTACTTCCCGGATGAGGGGAGGACATTTCACGGGACATTGAACCTATACTAGCTTTATGGACACACACACACACACACACACACACACACACACACACACACACACACACGCCACTGCTCTGTGTTGACTGATGGCGTCATGCACTAAAAGCGTTGCCCGATTACAGGATTGAATCTGAGTCATTGTTTTTTTCTCCTTCAATCTGCATCTACAAATATTGGATGAAACCCAACCTGATCATTATTGTTATGAGTTAATATCTCTCTCTCTCTCTCTCTCTCTCTCTCTCTCTCTCTCTCTCTCTCTCCCGCCGATGCGTTCAGGTGAAGCCGGTGCATTTCACGGTCCACGCCGTCGTGACCACCTCAGACCTGCGCTTCGACCGGGCCGAGGTGGACTTTGGCTTCTGCTCCCTCGACCAATCGGTGAGGAGCAGCGTCCGGCTCACCAACCTATCCCTGCAGCTGCAGGAGTTCGGCTTCACGGGCCTCCCCGAGGTGAGCGCCGCGTCTCGGGTCATCGCGACGGTAACACCCGACGCCGTCACACGCGGAGGAGACTCACATCCATCCTTCCGTGGAAATAAGACTTTCATTTTTCTTTTCTTTTTGACTGTTTTCAGCTTCACCCCTTTTTTTCGTTTTCACGGGTTTCTTTTTTTTTCGTTTCCGCTCCGAATGTTTCGTAATCCTTAAAGATTTGAGAGCCGCTGTCGATTGTGCCCCCCCCACCCCCCCACCCCTCCCCCCTTTGCAGTTACCAGGGGCAACAAGCAAACGCAGTCGAGCGCCACGGCAAACGCTCGCCGAGTTGCTACTTTGGGCACACGCACAAAAATAATACAGTGAAAACAACACCAGTTGGGCTGTTTTTTTTTTTAATGTGGAGCAGCAGCAGCTCTCATACGAGTCCCCCCCATTAAGTTAAGCAGCATCAGCCCCGCGTACTCCGCCGCTAATAATAAAACAACTATCCTCACTAGCGCTGCTAATAGCTCCGATCTAATTATGAATTAGGGCCCTTTGTGTGTCAGGCTGCAGGAGAAGAAGAGTTTACTCGCCTGACTATTTGTGGCTTTTCTCTTCATTCGTGCATTAGAGGGGGCGGGGCTTATCTCTGTGGCTTTACTCCGTGGAAACAGTTATCATTTCTTTCATCCACCACGGAAGAAATAACCACTAGTTCTGCTTCATACTTGATGAGGACGTCCCACACACGTCGGAACATGTAACGCCTTTGTGTTTGGGTTCATTACATTAATATTATATCGATATATATATATATTTATACACGACATCACACAGGTTGATAACATTCACCAACTACGTCTTAATAACTCTCTTCCAGCTCTACTAGAGCAGCAGTTAGATTCACCAACGGCGGAGCATCTCGACGCCCATTGCCTTTCGCAAACACTCGCGTTTGTACGTTGACTTTGCTTCTGGGATCTACTCGCGTGACAAATTTGCACCGCTTTTAAAGTCGTACGTTAAGGCCTCCCAAGTGAAAAACACATTCTCACGAAACAGGAAGTTGAAAAGAAAAATCAAGTTAGAGCACTTCCTTGTCGCTGAAATGCATACCTTCAATCGAGAGATGGTTACTGAAAGAAAATGTGCAAATAATATCAAGGTCATTTCATGAAAATCTTTATGTAATCGCAAATCGGGCATTCCTGTTGTTGTTGTTGTTGTTGTTGTTGTTGTCTCACAGTTCATTGACGTCCAGCCTAATGATGGCTTCGGCACGCTGCTCCCCCAAGAGACCCTGGAGATGTCTCTGATCTTCAGCGCCGACAAGGCCAAAGAGTACAGCTTCCAGATCAACTGCAAAACATTCATGAACAGGTACAGGGTTCGTACGCTCATGGAAAACCTGGGAAAGTCATGGAATTATATATAACTTTTTTCCAGGGCCTGGAAAAGTCTCTGAAAAAAAAGAAAATCTAAAAAAAAAGTCATGGAAATGTTTTATATTCGTATGTTCATTTACGCAAGTTAAAAAAAGGAAAAAAAAAAAAGGTTTATATATATATTTAGTCTTTCAATCAAATTATTGTCTCATTAGGTTATTATATCATGGAATTTTAAGGTATACAAAATGTTTTGTCATTTAAATTTGGTTTAAATCTATTTGTCAACATGTGTATGAATCCTGCAGGTTATAATATTACACTCTGTAAATTCAGTGGATTTTATTGATTTAAAAAAGTAATAATAAACAATGCATCCATGATGGTTCTCTTGGTGTTTGTGTTCAGTGGATTGGTTCCCGTCCACAGAGATTTCCCCCTGTCGTGCCGAGCGGTGGGCGTCCGCCCTCCGCTGCAGCTCTCCCACTCGCTGGTTCACTTCGGGGCCACGGCGCTGGGCGACGGCGCCACCGCCGCGCTCTACGTGCTCGGCCCGCCCGCCGCCGCCCACAACCGGTCCAAGCGGCCGCCGCTCCTCCCTCCGGCGGCGGCGGCGGCGCCCAGGCTGTTCTCCTTCGTCCCGCCCCCGGATTCAGACGTCAGCGTCAGTCCTTCAGCGGGCGGCGTGCTGCCCGGAGAGGTGGAGTACGGCGCGCCGCTTCTTACCCGTGCACAGATTTGAAAAGATACCTAGTCGAGGGGGGGTCGTTAGGGGGCTTCAGTCCATGTAGTTACAGCACGTTGTTAACAAGTGTTACCTGCTTACATGTAGCTCTACTTGAGGCCAACAAAAAGGGAAGAGTTAGAAATTGGCAAAATAACTATCGACAACTCTCTATTCTTAGCATTAATATCCATTATTATTATTTATTTTTTCCATTGAATGGTATATTTGACACTGAACTAGTTCATCTTTATCTCAGTGATAGTCTCACAATGAGCATAAATATCACTATGACCCTGACATTCTGTCTCTAACATCAGATATCCGAGACCCGAAAAGGAATTTGTGCCACTCGCCAACCCCATCGGGGCTCGGCCCCCCGTTTCTCTGAATCCTCCCAGCGCCCCTGGCCCTAGTCCGAGTCCTTTTCATGTGTTTCTTGTGAATACTAAATTACTTGATGTCCCTTTTTTTAATATGTTCAAACCAAGCATGTTTTTTCAGCGTTACTGGGGCGACTGAAGAATAGTTCAGCCGAATAATAATAATAATAATAATAATAATAAAATACTAGTAATAATAATAATATGAATAATAATAACAATAATAGTAACAATAATAACAATAACAATTCTATTAAAATGGTAATAACAATAATTATAAAAATAGTAGTCATAATAATAATAACAATAATAGTAATAATAATAATAATAATAATAATTCAAGGCTGCACCTCGCCGCCGCTCTGTTTTAGTACGCCGGCGCTCCAGAAGTTGTGTTTCTCATAAATCTAAATTTAACATGGTCGCAAAAGTTTTCTGGTCTAAACTCTGAAACAATCAGAAGTAGTTTAAATTTAAGTACTTTACTTAAAAGGGAAACCAAACCCAAAAGAATTGCAACAAATTCATAATGGAGAGAGGACCATCTTCCACACACGCATGGCAACAGACCCCTTCACAGTGTAACGCTGCCCTCTAGTGGACACCTGAAGGATGTGAACATGTTACTTATTTTTGTCTATGCTGCGATATAAAAAACAATCAATCTTTGAGTATCATTTTGTATTCGCTGGATGTATCATCGTCTCAAAGCGCAGGTGTTTGTAATAACTAATGGAGTTTATTGTTGTGACAGTTGAATTATAAATCCTGTTGACTTTAGTACGGTCGTGGAAAACCTGGAAAAGTCATGGAATTTTAAAAATGGTTATTTCGCGGCCTGGAAAAGTCCTTAAAAATATATATATTGATATGTTTATCGCACAGAGGTGTCTGGTGCAAGTGACCTTCAGACCCAGACTGTCGGACCAGGACATCAGAGAGGAGGCGCTGCGTCTCCTCCAGCGAGCCCGGTCGGCCCGGGTGGAGGAGCTGGAGAGGAACGGAGGGGCTGAACAGAAGGTACGACCACACACACACACACACACACACACACACACACACACACAGGCAAAGACACACACACTCTGGTCACAACCTTCTGCGGTGAGGGGTCAGCTTACTGTTCTTCTTCTTCTCACTTTCATGAACATGCCGGTGTTTACATAGAAAGTAGACGCAACATTTGTCTAACTTTCGAAACGCATCAATTAACTTCCTGTGTGTGTGTGTGTGTGTGTGTGTGTGTGTGTGTGTGTCGTGACACTAAAACCAAGGTCCCAGTGGAAGACGGTCCGAGCAGCACTGACCCTCCAGACCCTGCCCACGTGCAGCCGGGGTAGGAGCTTCTTATTCTTTCATGTCATCAAAGTCGTTGCTTTGAAAACATCAACGAAGCAGATATTCATTTAGAAATATTAAGTATATCACCAAATATCAAAGATTTGTCCTGCAAAAAAATATATATATATTCTTTAGGGAAAACATCTTTCACATTCTGCCTAAGAGTCTTTATATATATATATATTTTTATATATATATATATATATATATATATATATATATATATATATATATATATAAATGTGTCTATCTATATATATATATATAAATATGTATATATATATAAATGTATATATATATATATATATATATATATTTTATATATATAAATAGTAGACGCACCCCAATTGATAACTTGGTATTTATTATCTAAGATGCAACCTCGCTGAAATAAAACAAATACAAAGCTTTCCTCTTTTTTATTTTTTATTATCTCAGCAGAGGGAAAACTTTGAGGGGGGGGGGATGCTGGTGATGTTCTTTTCTTCGTCTTCATTGTTTCCGAGTGTCTTTCTCTTCCGAGGTCGGAGCGGTACGAGGAGGCCAGGAGCTCCCTGCTGCGCTCCTTCGCTCCGCGCTACAGGGAGTGCACCGTGCCCTGCTTCGTGGCGGACCACCCCCCCCGGCCGGAGGACCACCCCCCCCGGCCGGAGGACCACCCCCCCCGGCCGGAGGACCACCCGCAGGCCCAGCCCACATGGAGGTAGAGTGAGATGTGAGGGATGATCTTGTTGTGTTTTGCTAAATTATTATTATGCCCCCCCCTTCTTTTTTTTTTTTTTTTTAACGAATGGCCAAGACATCCGCTTATAGTGGAAACATCTGGGCTGGAAGAAGAAGATGAATAAATATCATCACATATTTCAGTACCGATTACCCAGTAAATACAGGAAGGACTTTGCCCTTCAGCATGAGCCCCCCCAGATTAAAGGGAACTCGAGGATCACACAGATTGAAACGGGTCTCACATCACCAGGAGCGGCCCGTGTGACGTTTATGCTCAAGCCAATATTTCATGTGTGCACAGATGATGTCACAGCACGCCTGTGCTCTCCACTCCACTTCAGTTGATGATGCATTCAGAGATAAGGGGGCCAGCGGGTGTCACATGTGTGGGCCCCCGTAATGTTCCCACCCGATGAGTCCATAAGAAAGGCTTAAAGTGAGCGGGCACAGGGCGATCCTCTCTATGTCTTTCAACGCTGCATTGATGATACCTCTGTGTCGGCGTCCTCGTATTGTAGTTATTTATCATTTACAAAATGTATATAGGACCCATGTGTCTCGGTTGAATTGAATATTCTCACAGGTGTCAAACACAAGGCCCGCGGGTCGAATCCGGCCCGCCGCGTCATTTTATGTGGCCCCCCTGATCACCTTTTCTTCAAAATAGTTCCCGTGCTTTTATTTTGAAGGGTTCAAATGAAATGGATGTGGGTTATAATATTAGTGACATTTTTTTTATGTACAACATTTCTACACTCAAATAAACAATAATTAAATGCAGAGAGAGTTATTTAACCATATGTTTATAGAGTAGTTTATACATTTATGTTACAGTTACAACCCTTTGAGGGCAGCCATGATGATGATGTGGCCCACGATGAAGATGAGTTTGACACCCCTGTATCTAGCGGGTAAAAAAAACAAAAGAAACGTTATCTTGTGATGTCTCACCTGCAGTTTTGGTGCGGCCGCCTTTCAACTGTTGAAACAAATGTATCAGAGAGAAAAAAGAGTGACAGAAAAAAGAGAGAGACTACATCCAAACTGGTTGTTGGCCCCTCCTCTCTCTTTCTTCCGTCTACAACGTCTGGTTTCATCCAGTGAGTCTAGATGTTGAAGAAAATGCCCCCTGGCGGGAAGAAAGAAACACCTTTTGGTTTAAATCCGAGCGGCTCAAAAGAAGTACATATCCGGAGGCTATTCCACTCGTGACGGGTGAACATCCTTGTTTGAAGTGCGGCGTTCATCCTCCAGGATATATATATAGATAAAGGAAACCCATAATGGGATTGATGGTGCGTTCTCTTTATTTCATGCCTTATCTCCCAGGCCTTACAATACGCTGTTCCTGAAGCTGCAGTGTCCGGCGGTCCAGCCCCCTCTAGTGGTCGTGTCCGGCGGTGGGAAGAATGGAGTGGACTTCCGTCTGGTGGCACTGGGTGAGTGGGTTTAGATGAGGTGTGTCTCGCTTGGTTGATCCTCCCGTCCTCTTGATGTCCGGTTGGTCACCCGGCGTACCTTTACTGCTTGTTAATTGCATTTCATTTGTGTCTTCCGTCCTCAGGTGTGAAAGTGATCAACAGGTTGACGATTCAGAACATTTCGAGGGAAACTTTGGATGTATCCTGATGAAAAAAGTCTTTGACAGGTCGACACTTAGTCGTCCCCAGAAATGTTCAACATAGTGTATGAAAGACCTGATGTGCACGTTCTATGTCTTAAAGGGACAGTTCACCTTACAAATCTGAAGTACATATTATTATTATTGCCTCACATTTAGCTGTTTTTGATACATGTGTACAGCCAATACCTGCAGAACTAGGCACCTCACACCAAAACAATCTAGATTGTTAAATAGCACTCAAATATGTTTACTTGATTTTGGGGCTTTAATCTTCAAATTTTCAAAGCATAAAAAACATTTAAAGAAAAAATGATATGTATTATATTTATGACATATTTCACATTTATAATTTATATGTAGATACATCAATATTTATATATCAATATATAAATATGTATATTTATTTATATATATATATATATATATTTATATATATAAATAAATATAGACATATTTCATATTTATATATAGATTTAAGAATATAGATTTTTATATATATAATCGAGAGAGTTTTATGTACATGGCACTCTTTGTACTAGAAGTCTAAATTAATAGAATAAAGAATAATACAATCATCCTTTCATGATGGGAGGTTCTGTTAGCATGTTACATGTGTCTAAATATTTGTATATATATATATATATAAATATTATTATTATATTATTAAATATATATATATATAAGTATAAATATATATTATTATATATTATTATATATATAAATATGTATATATAAATATATGTTTTTATATATATATATATATATATATATATATATATATATATATCCAGTTGTATATACATGCCACTCTGCACTAGTTTTTTTCATGTCCATATTTTAAGTATTGTAATTAAGTGTAGTATGTCTTAATGCTAAATTGTCACTACTATTACTATATTATCAACTTTTCTTTGACCGTTTCCAAGCTGAGCTCGTCGCTGCTGTGTCCGTTTGGTCCTTTTTGCCTCCTGAATGCTCTGAGGAGCGTGAGACCCGGAGGGGAACACACACTGGTCCTGGCCTTCACTCCGTCTCTGGAGAAAAAGGTCTGTTGTTGTTTGTCCTCGCACGATTTAGTAATTGTGCCTCTCCAATTTTCAAAGATAATTCAGTAAACGGTACAAATAGTGAGCGCTACGTTACTGTCCTCTAGTACTGTGAGACTCTGGAGGTGCGTAGCCAGACGATGACCCTGGAGGTCGCTCTCCGGGGGGAGGGCGTGGGCCTCGCCGTCACCTCCTCCCACCCGGGAGGTCCCCTCGACTTTGGCTATGTGATGGAGAAGGAGGGCGCCTCGCACGTCCTGAAGGTCAGTGGACAGGGAAGTATGACCACGAAGACCTTCTGTGTTCTGGATTCTGGATCGCTGGTCATACGCACACATTACCGACTGGAAGTTGTTATTGTCGGAAACTGACGTCACGTCCTGTTTTCAGGGTTCGTACGCTCATGGAAAAACCTGGAAAAGTTATGGAATAAAAAAATATTTATTTCCATGCTTGAATAAACATTGAATCTAAAATGTTTTGAAAAAGTCATGGAAATATTTGTCTTCATTTACACAGTTTGAGTAAAAGAATAAATATTTATATGCATATTTATCCTTTTAATCAAACTATTTCTTATTCATTTGTGTCAATTTAAGGTATTTACTCAACTCATGTACACACCGAGATTAAACATGTTAGGTCATGGAAATTTGGTTTAAAGTCATGGAAAAGTTATTAATAAGGCATGTAATTAAAAGTAGTTATTTCCATGCCTGGAAAAGACCTTGAAAAAAAATGTAATCCCAAAAGTTTTGGAAAAGTCATGGAAATTTGATATTTTCATATGTTCATTTACTCAGTTTGATTAAAAGAATAAACATTTATATCAATATTTATTATTTTAATCAAACTAGTGTCCTGTTGACTGTGTTCATATGTTCGTACAGTCATGGAAAACCTGGAAAAGTCATGGAATTTTTCGAAAATCGTTGTTTCCAGGCCTGGAAAAGTCATTTTTACAAAGTATTCCCAAAAGATTTTAGAAATGTTTTCACTTTTTCATGTCTACACTGAGATTTCACAAAATGTTTGGTCATGTAAATGTGGTTTAAAGTGCTGGAATAGTCCTGGACCCCCGTCGGTCCAGATGTGTGACCCCTGTCTTTTTCCTGCAGCTGCAGAACAGCTCCGCGGTGCCGGTGGCTTTCCGGGCGCTGCTGGCCAGCCTCGACCCCTCGAGGCCTCGAGGTCACGCCGACCACGTGCCCTTCCTGCTGGGCCGGTGCGACCCTCAGGCCCAGCCCACTGTGGGTAAGACCAAGCTTCAGGGGTCCAGCACGGGGAACCGGAAACAAATCAAATCCCCAAAGTTTTGGAAAAGTCATGAAAATGTGTTATATTCACACGTTCATTTACGCTGAGTTTAAAATAATTAATATGTTTTAGTAAGAAAAACGCTCAAAATATAATTCAGCATCACTGGCGCAAGTTTACTTTTTTTTTTTTTTTTTTTTTTAATCAAACTTCTGTATCTTATTAATTTGTGTCAATTTAAAGTTATATACTGTATGCTTTGGAATTCTCATTGTTAGTTTAAATACTACATTTTCTCACTTTTTCATGTCTATACCGAGATTGCACAAAATGTTTGGTCATGGAAATTTGTTTTTTAAAGTTCTGGAAAAGTCATCAATAAGTCATGGAATTAAAAAATAGTTTTTTCCATGCCTGGAAAAGTCCTTCAAAAGAACATTTAATCCCAAATGTTTTGGAAAAGTCATGGAAATTGGATATTTTCATATGTTCATTTACACAGTTTGATTAAAAGAATAAACATGTATATCAATATTTATTACTCTAATCAAACTAGTGTCCTGTTGACTGTGTTCATATGTTCGTACAGTCATGGAAAAATCCTGGAACCCCATTGGTCAACACGCGTATGAACCCTGATCATCAGACGTATTTAACTCCTAAATATTGATATCCACCACTTGGTTGGATTAATAGTACTTTTATTATGATTGTAATCAATGTGGAAGTCTTAATGCTGTTCGACCAGAGCATCACAGACGAGTGTTTTGCGTCCCCCCCCCCCCCTCCAGGGTTCGTACGGTCATGGAAAACCTGGAAAAGTCATGGAATTTTTAAATGGTCATTTCCAGGCCTGGAAAAGTCATGGAAAAAACTAAAATCACAAAAGTTTTTGAAAAGTCATGGAAATGTGTTATAATCACTTGTTCATTTACACTGAGTTTGAAATAATGAATATGTTTTAGAGAGAAAGACTCAAAATATAAGCCGGCGTACGCTCTCATACTGGCGGCGCAATTTTCTTTTTTTTTCCACGTTGCAAGTGAACGCACCGTAACCGGAAAGTTCGATGGCCATAACTCGGGAAGCAAATGTTTATTCTTTAAATAAAATATTGTCTCTTGGATGCTATGCTTTGGAATTCACATTGTTTAAATACTAAATGTTCTCACTTGTTCATGTATAAATCAAGATTTCAGTTTGGTCATGGTAATTTGGTTTAAAGTCATGGAAAGCGTATGGAAAAGTCATGGAAATCCACTGGTCCCCCCCCCCCTACACACACACACACACACACACAGGAACCCAGAACTACAGCGGGCTGTGTGTGTTCAGTGCGGCGCCAGCAGAGGGCAGCATTGCTCCGGGCCAGAGCCGAGACATCGCCCTCAGCTTCCAGCCCGACCACCCGTCCCTCTACTACTCTGACCGACTGACCGTGGAGCTCATGGATAAGGTCAGAGCGGCGCCACACACACACACACACACACACACACACACACAACAGAACCCTCCTCACAGCCTGCGCCACTTCCTGTCTCTCAGAGCGAAGTGTGCGCGGTGGAGCTGAGGGGCGCCGCTTCGTCCCACAACATGTATGTGACCGGGGGAGACCGGCTGACGGTGCCCATTGACTCCCCCCTCCCCCCCCTGATACACGGTAGGTGTTGTCGGGCTCATCGCTCCTGGACACGGCCTGTAGATGTCACTCCCATCAAAGAGGTCTTTTGCATTAAAATATAACATCAGGAGCATTTTTCCATCCTTCTAAGCAGCCGTTGGTTTTCATTCATTCCTCCGACGTGTGAGAATCCATCAGTGGACTTCTGTCCCAATAAAGCATTTTAACCCTCCTGTTACCTTCAAATTCACTAACATCTTTTACTCCTGGGGTCAATTAGGTTAAAAACCTAGAGAAAATTATTAGAATTAATATTGTTTCCCAAGTAAGTGTCAGCTACTTTATGTTTGTTTGTTGACTACCTAAATAGCCCTTTAAATAAATAAAAAAGTTGATATTTCTTATTTGTTTTACAGTGAAAACCCGCCTGGCGTCAAATTGTACACGACATTGAAATCATTTCATCATGTGAATGTTATGTTTACCAGTTGTCCCCAATAAATTAGGATAAGTCATGAAATATGAATTTTAAATATGATGTCAATAATTTTTCGGTTTAGAGACGTTAAACATTGAATGTGGTCAAATTGACCCTAAAGGTAACAGGAGTGTTAAAAAACAAGTGTTGACAAGCTCTGCACACGATGGATTAAGGGCTCTATGAATGTCTGTAACTTCTTACCATTTCCATCCAATAGTTCTTAGCATTGTTTTTTTATTATTATTATTTCTGTAAAATGAGCTAGGGTTGAAAAAAGAGCCACATTAGTAAGTTCCATTGCCTCCGCCCTGGTGGAGCAGAAGCAGGGGCGTCACTAGGCCTATTTCAGGGGGGCTTCTGCCCCTCTAAAATGTTCTTCAGCCCCCCCCCCCCCAAAAAAAATACTTTTGCATTCATTCTTTTAATTGTAAATGTTTTTATGATATCATTAAATTAAACTGTTGTTTCTCACATGTTATGTATAATTCCAATAGACGATCATGAAGTTAGCTAGCTATTTTGTTAGAAACTGACTCCAGTGAGCGAGCTTGTGAAAGAGTGAATTTGAAATACAAGAAATAACTTTTATCATCTCTATTCTTTGCATTAATATACATTCTTAGGATTTATCTCAGTGATAGAGTCCAAATGAGCATAAAATATCACTATGACCCTGAAATTCTGTCTCTTGTCAGACATCATATAATGAATGAAGCGAAACTAAAGAGCAACATCACTTTATTATGAACTGTCGGAAACAATGGATCTCTCTCTCTCTCTCTCTCTCTCTCTCTCTCTCTCTCAGGGCCGGTGGAGGAGAAGCCGCCCCCCACCCCCGTGCTGGTGACCCTGCGGGCCAGCTGCGGCGCGGGGGGGGGCGTCTCGCCCGCAGTGAGGGAGCTGCAGGTGGGCTGCGTCCGCTCCACCATTGAGAAGGTACCGCGCGATGATGTCATCGCACCTGGATACTGCCAAATGTTTTCATCATAAGACGGTTGTTTAATAAACCGTCCGAGGCGGGGGACTTTAACTCTGCAATCATCGTATACCAGTGTGGAACTATATCTAGTTATGATTCTGTATGTTAATATCTCCATTTTACAGCTATCTCTTGTAAAGAATTGAATTTAGAAAAAAAGATAAAAGAGCAAATGTATCGATGTTGTCTTCTTTTTCTTATTGTTTTGTTCCCTGAGTTCCAGAAAGGAGACTTCCACTGGGATAACGTGGCGTCTCTGCAGCAGCTCGGCTTCAGCCTGGAGCCCAGCAAAGGCACCGTGAAGTCGGGCCACAAACGCACCATCACCGTCACGTGGACGCCCCCGAGTGGGTACAAGGTGAGGGAGATTATATTTGTTGTTTTATTGTTGTTGTTGTTGTTGAACAGTTAATTTACTGCGTTGCCATTTCCCACCAACAAAAAAAGAAGTACACACGAAGAAAAGCTGCCGATTGACACTGAAAAACAATAACAGAGTCACCGGCGTTGAGATTCTGATGCTTACGAATCGTCTCTCAGCCTTTTTGCACCCCGCACATATTTAAATGAATGGACATTTTAATAAAACAATATTGCATTTTCAAAATCATAAATATTGGATTATATCAGTAAATGTTTTACAGCGGTGCCACCAGCTAACCTCTGTGTGTGTGTGTGTGTGTGTGTGTGTGTGTGTGTGTGTGTGTGTGTGTGTGTGTTTCAGCCCTATGAGGTAGTGCAGACTTGTTTACCTCTTACCTTGAAGGGGGATGAGACGAGTGTGTACAGCGTCAACCTGATGGCGTTCCTCTCCAACAACGCTCACTGACCCCTCCACGGTGTCTGGATGCTGGACAGTGGGAAATCTGCTTACACAAACACACACACACACACACACACACACACACACTGAAACAAAACACAAAGTACGCTGTACATGTCTGTTCAAGTTCAAGGTTTATAGTTGCCATTTGTGCAGGGCCAACATTTCCTAACACGTTGTTTATTTAAGAATGTAATCTTATTAATAAAGATGGAATTTATATAAGAACTGATCTCAAATCTGATTTGAACCATTTAATCCTCAGGACTGTATAGTTCTAGTTGTAGTACCTACCTCCCCCACCAGGGGGCGTATATACAGCCTTCTCAGCGGCTGTGTTATATCACGGTTCAGGGTGTGCCAGCTGATGTATACAGTAAGCTAGTACTGGAGCTCTGCTGGCACTGTATCCGTACAGCGGGAGGAGGCCGGGTCACACGGCCTGTAGATATGACTCGGAATTTGCAAATATCGATACAGATGAATGACGGGTAACATGCGTTTGGTATGAAGGCCACATGTAAACAATTATAGAGCCTATTGATCAGGCACCGGCTGATGTATTGGTTTCGCATATCGCTGTTAATAATAGAATCGGTGCTGTTGGCTTGATTGTTGTAATAGTGGAAGTATCAGTAACAATAGAGGTGTTACTCCTGGTAGTAGCCTGGTGATCGTTGTTGTTGTTGTGTTCTTATTCATGTGTTATTTATTTACAGTTGGCTATAAATCAGCTTTTGGCAGCTTCCATCAAAAATATATGAGGGCCAGTGTTGAAACCTCAAAGGTGATTGATTTAACAACGGGGCTCCGGAGATCCACCAAATATGTGTAAGTACTACACTTTTACATTTAGTTGAGAAATTAGCAACTTAATCAAAGTTCATGTCAAAATCAACTTTATTGTGAATTTTCCATTCGTGGAACATACAAAAGATCGAAGGTATGTTTGTCTCTTGTCTCACATAAAGTGAGTAATAATAATAGTGATAAAGTGATAAAGCAAACAGTCAACAACAACAACAACAAAGAATATTTAGACATGTAATTTATAAATTAAAAACTAAAAATGACAGGGTTTTACAACTCGTAGACCAGCCGTAGGCTCCTGGCTGATAACTGACTGCCAATGAAGAGAAGATCTTCTTCTATTTGATCGTTTTCAACATGAGGGGATCACTTCCGGGTCCTCGGGTTGCGACCAATCCAGAGGAGCCGTGGCCCCGGGGCCAGTCCTGAACTGGATGGTTGCACTTACAGGTACCTGCCACTAGGAGGCCCCCTGATGTCCCCACTGGTCCTCCAAGTGGTTATGGAATTCCTGGAATGTCATGGAATTAAAAACGCTTTATAGTGTATTATAGAAATAGTGAAAGTTAGGGAAGTTGGCGGGAAACGGTTGCTTTACAAACTAGTTTATGAACAACAATCTGGAATGATCCGTTCACGCTGCGTTCTCGTTCCCACTTCTTTTATTTCTTCCAAAAAATGTTCCGTCTGTACAGCTCAATGGATAAAATGTGTTCTAAAAGTAACAGGAAGTAAGTCAACATTAGTCAAAAGAGGTATGTTTTGAAAATTGGATACTAGCTACTAAAATGTAGTGAATCTAGATGTTGTTTTATATGTTTTTTTAATTATTCATGTTAACATTATTTGAGGAAAACATCTCATTCCCCTGGGGTGTTTGCTATGCACTGGGTAATATATATATATATATATATATATATATATATATATATATATATATATAAAGTTGTTTGAACAAAATCAAATTTAACTTTTTGGGGCCCTGATAAAATGTGTGAAAAGGTCAAAAGTCAATATGTTGTCAATGGTAATGAAACCAATTTCCAATTTATTGGTATTTATTTATTCAACATCACGGATGATCCAGTACAACAACAACAACCACAACAACAACCACAACAACAACCACAACAACAGTACCAAAGAACAATCTCTCTCATCTAGAGGTTCTTCTTCTTCTTCTTCTTTTAACCTCTGTCTCATTTTATTTGCTCATTCCAAAAGAAAGTGAAGCCCCCTCTCGTGTCCGGCCGTGTGTACGTGAGCGGCAGCTGTCCGTAAAGCTCCCTCACAACGGACCAATGGGATCTGACCTCTCAGAGATGCACGCTGTAAGCATTTATCAGAGATTGGAGGAGATTATGCTAAATCAGATTACTGTACCCCCAACCTGCCTATAAAAAGCAAGGTCGTTATGAGCTTAGCCTCGTGTAAAGTCGCTCGTTTTATGAAACCTATGAGATCATATTAGGTCATATTTGTGTTGCCATTTTGCTTCTTTTTTTCTTCCTAATCTGATTCCTCCTCTGATCTCTCGCTAATGCTGTGAGATAGTGCTACTTATGGGGGCCTCTGCATGTGTGTGTGTATGTGTGTGTGTGTGTGTGTGTGTGTGTGTGTGTGTCAGCCACGGAGTTAGGGAACCTGCACATTACAAAATAATGCAGGATATTGGAAATGCTCATTAAAAAAAGTCAACAAAAAGCCTTTAAATGATACACAAGTACGATATTAAAACATGAAAAGACTGGTATATTCATTATCAGCATCATTAAGTTATGTTTCTTATTGAATACGATGCCCCCAAATGCCGTGTTTTAAATGCTATTTCACATATATTTGACATTACTTATTATTCAGTACAACCGAGTCTTTGTTGACGCCAGAAAGCCCATCGAGGCGCGAGGATTGTTGTCGTTCCAGCGACAGTAAGCCTTCTCCCTCCGGGTGGAATCCAGGGGCAACTAACTCTCACCAGGATTAACCTGAGCAGATGAGTCCTGGTGGAAAGCCACACCCATAAACACACACACGCACACACACATCTTCTCTTTTCTTGTGTGTGTGTGTGTTTAAGTAACAGGCGATGCTGCAGTGATTTATCTGTATTTTCTGAAAGAAAGACAAATTCTGCTTTATTAACTCATCCTCCACCAACTTCAATTGCGTCCTTAATGCGTGCAGAAATGTGAGTGAACAATAATAATAATAACTTTATTTATATAGCACCTTTATAAACAGAGTTTACAAGGTGCTCTACGGAGAATCAAGGCAAAGCAAATAGAAAGGTAAAAAAAAAACAAAATAAAGACCAACAGCCAAACTAAAGTAGGGGAACCAAAGAACTGCATAAAGGGACGACGTCACTTGTGAATGAGTGAGTGTTGGTGGGTTTTCACTCTCTTTCTCCTCCACAGTCCATACACTACCACAGTTACTACAGGGAGCTGACCGCCCCACAGCAGAGGAGCAGGCCAGGTATCCTCCTATGGGTTTGAGATTCAGAGAACTGGCAAGGGCATAATATATTTATATATATATATATATTGATGAATAATAGATACGTGCCTATTTTTTCTTCTTCATTACCACTGCAACAAGAGTCAGAAGAAATAGATCCGGCACAAAACACTGCGTCCCCAAATGCCGGGCGGTGCACAGCAGAGAGAATGTCTCTCTCTCTCTCTCTCTCAGGAGCGTTCTCCATGCAGACCGGAGCTAATGATGCTTTTGTCTTACCCCCCCACACACACACACCCTCCATCACAGCAAAGCCCCACACACACACACACACACTTTGCCGGTCCCGGCGGACGCCAAAGTGTTCCACGTCTCCAAGTAACGACTTATCCCGCCGAGCATTATCCCCTCCTCGGAGCACTCTACCAAGAGTGCCGGTGATAATGATCGAGTCGTATCTGCTGCTGCGGAGCGAGGCCTCGGCCTCGAGGCCCTCGGGCGCAGGAGGCCGATCCCCACTGACTCCTTGTCTCGAACTAGAGGGCACACGGGTTCATAGAGAATAAAGCACGGAAAAGTTATTAGCACTTGTCAACAAAAACAGCCAAATTGCGAGCCGTCGTCGGCCCCACGTCTGGGGACAGTGGGAGAGCGACTAATGGCGGCGTTACTGATGGATCGGCGTGAACGGCGTGGCATTGGATCGTCAAACTATCGCTGTGTATTGTATTTACTGTACATGCAGTGAAGAGTGTTTTTTGGAGTTGTGCCTGCTGGCAGGAAAGAGCCCGCTGTAGGTAAATGTGTGGCACACTGTCTGTTTTGGTTTGCAAATGAGACCGTGTTATTGGCCTGAGGTAGCGGTTATTCTCCTGACATGAGCAGTCAGAGGCTGTGGTTGTTATACACACAGAGAAAAAAAATCACCTTTCTTTTAAAATTCGCAAACTTGTTCATATGGAAGGTTTACAGAAAGAGACAAAGGCATTACATTACATTACATGTCATTTAGCAGACGCTTTTAAGTGCATTTCAACCTAGAGTACAAACTAAGAACAACAAGAATACAGAAAGTAACATTTCCTCAACATAGTCAAACTACAAAAGTACCACAATAAGAGCTATTTAAGAGCCACTGAAGTGCAAATCTGTGTTTTAATCCAGATATAGTCAGAAAAGGCATCACGTTGGGATTTATACTGTGTACTGAGAGATTGGTAGAATACACTAGTAAACAAAAGCCATTTGTTCCTACATATAAACTATATTCTTCTTGGTAAATCGTGAAAGTACACAGAACCGAAACAGTGGTGCAGGCCACATATCAGAACCACAGTGTTGTTCTAAAACCTACTTTGGCGTGAGAGGCCTGCAGTCCTGATTTTATTAAATAATCTGATCAAATAAGCTCAGTTTGTCGAATTAAAAACATCGTGTCGGCAGGTAAATGTTATTTAGGTGTGTTGGTGTTACCAAAAATGGCAGTATTTCCTGATCTGTTGAGTCGCCGACCCCTCCGCCGTGCGTTGTGACGCTGCGTAACGTGGGGTTTCCCAGACCTGAGTGCAGGGTTACCGCGCCCATCTCTGCTGTTTGATGGCCGGAGGAAGAAGCGACTGAGATCCTGGCGTGAAGGAAGAGAGAGAGAGAGAAAAAAAAGAGGGACGACGACGGTGGGAAAGACGAGAAGGGGATTTTTTTTTCTTTGAGTTGGAATTTGCGTCGAAACGGAAGAAACGCTCCAACGGGACCGCGACGCGTCTTTCTGGGTGAACACCGACTGATCTCTGCGCCTCCGTGCCGGTGCGTCTCCCCCCTCGGCGGGTTCAACAACTGGGTTCGGGGAGTGCCGCTCCTCGGTAGCTGAACCAACGTTAGCTCGATCTTTAGCGCCTGGGCGGAGAGAGGAGCGACGAGACTTTTTTGCCGTTTCCAGTCAATGTGATTTTAAACGACGGATACCCTCGACTGAACGCGGGTGAGTTTAATGTGTGATTATGTTTTACAGGGGAAACATTAAATGTGTGCGCGCGGCTAGCCCGTCGAGCAGAAAGGGGTTAAACCCGAGAGACGTTAGCAGCCGTTAGCGGAATGCTAAGCTAACCAAGAGAGTGGGTGGGGGTCGCTGGTAAAGAAACTCAACGCAGTGCGTTAGCCCGGGTGTCTATTGAACAGGGCGATATTTATCTGGTTTTATTTATTACGGTTCTCCCCGGTACGATGGCGGCGTTACATAATGCCCCGTGTGTACATTAGGGGGACATTAGTTGGCGAAAGCTCGGGCAGTTTAGCCAGCACCCCTCTCCAATGTCCGGGTATCTTCTTCCCCTATTATCGTTCACAGCTAATTTAGCTTTAAAATAGTATCATCGTTGCTTCACTATCACATTCATACGAACAGATCTTTATTCTTCAATGCGTGTGTTCACTTTAATTAATCTTAATATTGAGCCAAGTCATCCCCCCCACTCCTCCTCCTCCTCCGCCCCACAACATTATCCATGTATGTCGGCGCACATTTTGCATCTTTAACGCTCCTCCGTGATTTCGCGTCACCCGGTGAGCGAACCGTTTGCCCCCGGGTTCTTGTTGACTAACCCCGGGATGAGCCGCGGTCGGTTCGCAGTTGTGCGACTTCTTGTACTTGCGTGACTCGAACGAAACGAGAGTTTCGGATTTACTTCCTCTCGTGTTTGCAAACTGCGAGGCATATGTTCTGTATCGTGCAAATAACGAACGGAATGGGTCTAAATGTGGCCAACAGAACCACCACCACCACCACCCCCCTCCCCCCCACACACACGGTTGCATAGCCAGTCGGCCAGCGGCGGGGGCCACAGCCTACGTTTGCAGCCTGGTATGGCCGATATGTGTGTGTGTGTGTGTGTGTGTGTGTGTGTGTGTGTGTGTGTGTGTGTGTGTGTGTGTGTGTGTGTTTGCACACTCTGAACATGGCAGCCAGAACATTCTGGCTTCGTAGCGTTATCATCCTCATCCGTGAACGGTGTAGTCAAAGATTTGTTGGTGCTTTTTATTTATTTATACAAAACTCGTGCATTACATCACTTATATTTTGCCCCTCCAGAATTTATGTAGGTGCCTGCCGAATTTTCTAAGTTGCAAACTCTTATTTGACAAATTGTGTGTTTTTTAAACGGGCTCGTTGACCTCGCAGCGTTTTTTATTTTTTTATTCAGTGAATCGAAACCAGCCAATAATGCGTTACGGCCCCGGTGAGCCACAGCTAGCCTGATATACGTTCACATTCACACGTTGGGGCTGCACGCGAAGTCCAAAGTACTGGAAATGAAAGGAATGGAAGGATTCGTGCACACTAATATTCCTTCTAATGCACAATGTATAAAACTGACATTTGCTCTACTACCAAGCCGGGGACACGAGATTTGTAGCATCGCGGTGGAGCTGCTGTGGGCAATAGCCATTTTAGTTTCACGAGTGTCAAAAAAAACACACACACACACACACACAACGCCGTCACCGTCAGTCTGCGAACACCACCGCTCCACATGCAGGCGAACTTCTTCTCTTAACGTGAACGCGAGATGTGTCGCCTGATAATTGGATTTCGGACAATCTGTTTATCTCGATCGCGGGTGTGTTGCGGGCCAAGTTGTTAGCCGCGACGTGCACGCGCCGCTCCAGAGTGTCTCGAGCTCTCCGCTCCGGGGGGAAAACGGGCACGCTTTTTTTTTTTTTTTTTTTTTACCCTCGCGTAGTTCAAACAGGTGTACTTAGTGGTAATATTAAATACAAACACAATCCGAGAAAGATGCTTTCGCAAACGAGTCCGACGTGCTGTCGCAGGAAGTCTCGCGCGGCGCCGAGAGAGCGAGACGTGCGACGTTAGCCGAAGTTATTGACCGGCGCGGTGGCGTCTAAAGAACCCGAGAAAAGTCCGATTTATAATCGGGTACATGACATGTTCGGTGTTTCTTAAACGGAACTATTTTGTATTTGCTGGTTCACAAAGATGAATTAATTTTGCTCGCCCCCCCTCCCTCCCTCCGCCTGAATGAATGGGTTCCTGTATTCAGGGCCCAAGCAGCTGCAATGAACAAGATGGCGTTCAAAGCCCTTTTCATCACCGCTTTCCCTCAGCCTGAGAGAGACAGATGCCGAGCATCGGATGAGTTCAGGCTTGGCAGACTAGATTGATTTGATTTCCCCATCGTGAAAAATGTACAGAATGTATTCGTATTAAAACGGGGGGTAAAAAAAAAGAAGCTGGTGGAGAATCCAGCTCGGATGAGTCCAGTATGTGAGCCTCGGATTCAGGACAACATGGTTGGGAAAGGGGTGTTGTACAGCTTGACATGGTATTATTGTTTTTTAATAATTAATGATTTATAAGAAATACACGTTGATTTTTACACATTGTTGTATTGAACTTAATGGAATATTTCAAGTATGTGTAGCTACAGTAGTGATTATGATTTTTTTTTTTCCCTCAGCTTTAAGTGCTGTGATTTTTGTTGTCGTCAAAATATTTTATTTTGTCTCAACACTTTCAACTTTATTTGAGAACAACATTTATTATAAGCCATGATTCTTCAGTTCTTCTGTATTTTTTATGTTGGTTATGTAACTATCATTTTTAAGGGATGACATCTTACACTTGTGCAATGCTGCTGATTGGCCCAATTACATTATTTTTTTTATTGTAATCTTAAAGCATTGATCCCAAACTTCATTATCTGATCTATTTTTATTATTATTCATTTTTTCTGTCCTGTTAATTAACTACACAGGATAGTAACACACTACCTGAGACAGCTCAGCTACTGCTACCTCAGTGATGTCTCTCAGCTTCACTGGAATTTAAGACTTTTAGTCTCATGGCTCTCCCTTCACCTATGAATCAACTGTAAATACAATATGAAATGAATACATAGCACTGGACTCATCATGTTCTTTCATCAACAATGGGTTTAATTAGATGGATCCAGTTATCTAACTAGTAATATTACAACCATACTTTCACCCAGAATGTATTTGACATTCTGTCCAGTGGCCCTGGTGGACAATGAGGGCATAATCTGCAGGCATTTCTGAACATGTGTGTATATGTATGTGTGAAATGATACAAGTGGTATATGGCAAGCTTATCTGAAAGCCGTAATGGCAGTAATGTGTCTGAAAGACATTTGTCCTGGATTTGTACACCGTGGAGCTTGTCGGGAGGATGAGTGTCATCACAAGATAATGACCATGTGTTAAAAGCCAGTCATTGGCCCTTTGCGCTCGGAGGAGGGTCTTTGTTTTCATCCCGCTGACGTGCATTTTTTTCTCTTTTTAATCTGCGAGTGCAGGATATGAATTGGATTAAAATCTCTGGGGATTTCATTCTTTGGGATTATGCGGATTTGGTCAGTGATAGAGCTGATTTATCTTCACTTCTGATATGATCCTGCCTCTAACCGTCTACACGGCCTCTTTAAAAAGTGACTGTACCAAATTGTAGCTTGTCCAACGACGGGCACTGAACCTAAAACCTTTTACGGACGGAATGGGTACTCATATTTTTGGTTATTCACATTAATTAGTGAAAATCTCATATTTTATTCTGCGTATCGGCATCATGTCATACCTTTTTAAAATTAATTTGTCTATTGACATAGGCAAAAGCAGATTGTCGTAATATTTTTTTCTCCATCAGATTAGGTTTAAATTCTAATTAAGACTTAGTTTTTTCAATCTTTAGTTAGTGCTGTGTAAGGTTGTAATAAAGAACATGTTTTTAATCAATTTGAATCTCTACTATTTGAATGATTCGTCAATTGTTTTAAACAATGAATCCCTGAAAGGAGGACCCATTATTTAAGTCAGCCGTTCAACAAAATACATAATTCAGATTTTCTATTAAAGCCCATAACATCATGTTTAGAGTGTACGATCGTGCCCAGCGCCGCCCAACCAAATGTCTGTTAGATGTCCGATGCGTGTCGTAATGTAAGAATTTCAACATGTTCGGTACGTAGCCCGGCTCTTTTCCCCTGGAACTATTTCCAGCAGGAGAGAATTGATGCTCAGGAGGTGTTGACGTAGCAGGTACACACAAACCAGACTCTTGCTTTCCACCGCTGCAAAGGATCTGTGTTTTATTGAGCCGCTGTTCCCCAAACTATTTGAGAATCTTGGTTCTGGCTGAACGACTGGCGTTGCGGCCTCACCCCCACGGCGATTCTGGCTGGACGTTTATTCTAAGTCCGACCTGAGCGGGGGGGTCCAGCATCGATATTGACCTCTCTTGCGTCTAGTGGGAAGAGACTGCACGTCCACAGCGTCCTTACGGGGCCAGGGATGTCAGTCTGCTTAAATACAGCGGCAATTACCCCCCCCCCCCCCCCCTTGTTGAGATGTCCTGTCCTGCTCAGTGTTGTTACCGGTTGCGCCCTTTGTGGACGTCCTCAGTCCTTGACTGAGTGCAGGTGGACAGGAGAGGGTCTCTTACGACTCGCGGCTAAGATAAATTGGCGTTCCAGCTCCTCCAGCGGGCGTCACGGTTCAGGTTTGAGGTCAAGCAAACGCTTCGCTCTCCGTGTAACTTCTGGGCCCGACGGAGTCGCTGTAACGCGCCGCCTCGGCTCTCGCGGGCGGCCGATCATGTGGTGAGCGCTGTACCATCTCGAATCTTGAATTGGCTCGTGCTCATGGATGCCTATTTTTGGTTTTCAGCTTTTGAGCTGGATTCTTCAGGGGGTGATTTACCACCGGTTGTAGTGCGAGGTCCAGCACACCCGACTAGATATTCCATGTCTTTCATCCAACAAACGATTTGAGAACTGCAGCTGCATTGTCATCCGCCACAGCCTCGGTCTGACTTGCAGGAATTCCAAACTTCTAAATTGTTGTTTCAGTCCAGGATGCGATAATCATTGCACTGTGTCGCTCTGTCTTCAACCAGTATAGTAGTTAAACTATAGCTTCTGAGTCCTTGTTGATGATGTGGACGACCAATGACTGAAGCCCAAAACGACTTGATGTCACGAAGCAGCAATTTGTCTCTGTAGTGATATTGAAGAATAACGTCAAACATCAGATCGACGACATTAATTACATCGACAAATGGCGACAACGGGGATTGGCGATGCTGTTCTGCACATCGCCACTTGGTTTGGTTGCAGACTTTTGTTACCAAACCACTGACATCTCGTTGCCTAGGCTACATCAACGCTCATCCGTCTAGTACACACAGGATTTTAGGTGCTCGTACTTGAAGCACCCCAATAGGGCGCTCTTATTGAAGTGGAGCCTTTTTGTATACTCCTGCATTAAATATGTGACAACTGAAAAGGTACTACATGATTTCTTCTTTAATCGGAACATTTCCTGGTACATTTGTGTAAGTAGCCTATATGCCTTTCATCAGTCAAGAGCATGTGGTTGTATGATTTAAAAACTCCAGGGTTGTGTTTTAGTCTGGATGGGTGGAATCGGAAACCTTTGAAAACTGGTTTTCTTCTGGATTGGGTAATATCAGCCTAATATGCTTTGCAACTACTCCCGTTTCCAGCAGCGCTACCGGCCCAAGACCGCCAAATGCATGCCCAGTGTACCTGAATGGTCATGTGATTCTCGTGTATGCTACGATTGTTTCTGAGAAGACTCTTCAATTCTCGTCCGGGTGGATATTTGTGATAGTGGATGTAGCCTTCGTTTATATTGGCCGTTGCTGGTGGCCTCTGCAGTGTGGCCCTCACGGCTTCACCCGTAGGTCTGGCGTATTGAAGTTGAGCAATCAAAGTCCTTTTCCTCTTCACTCGCGAAGCTTTCCTCCGAACCCAACTGAAACGGTTTCGTCAGGGGTGTTGCACATCCAGAGTCAGATGTGGTGCTTGAGGTTTTGCTATTGCAGCTTTCGGTTGCTGTGAAGGTCGTTTGTTAAACAATCCGCTGCTGGCTGAGATTGACCTGTACATACCTGAGCTGATTGTTAGTCTCGCCGTATAACTTGGTCACGTGACCTCTGTTTGGAACGGGCGCTGGAACGGCGTTATCACCCGTTGCCGGTCTTCGGGATGAAGTCAAATCTGATGACACAGGTGGAAGAAGACTCTGGCTCTTTCCCATCACAGTAACTTGGCCAGGAACCAGGAAACCCCTTTTGAAACGCGGTGTTCTTTACCTGCATCGCAACAAGAGGTCAAACATGTAGAGATTTCATTAAAAACCTGCCACTCAAAAAAGATCCAGTAAAAAAAAACCATTTAATTCTGCACTCGTCAGCGCAACTTGGAAGCCCGGATTTTTCCAGCTGAGACCGAAGTCACATGACAAAAAATCCTCTTTTTTTTTTAACTGAACTGTGGGCAGCTGAACAGTGCGTGGAGAAGAGGACAGTAGAGGCTGAAAGTAGATTGTAAAAATGTGAACGGCTTCACACATGGAGCTTTTCATGCATTGGTAATGCTGGCTGCAACTTGAAACGTCGTTGGATAAATGGATTCTATTGTTGGCCATTTTCTGTCAAAATTAATCGTTAAAGAAATTCATTGATTTGTCGCATTGTCAGTGGTGTACTGCAGAAGTCCATTTGAGTTCTCTTAACTTGTAGCCTTGCGGTGCAGGACTTGTATGGCAGTGAGAATCCGGGCTTCAGAGAGAACAATGTGATTGGAGCAGAAGGAAACGCCCAGGAGAGGCTCGGGGTTCATGGGGTTAAAGTCAAAAACCAGGTTGCGGATCCACTTTGACTCGTCTACGATGACATGACGTGTGAACCAATTGCAGTCGCACATTGGGCCAATAATGACTGAACGTTCTCTGTGTTGGCCTCAGCAAAGGAAGCCTCGAGCAATTCAATATTCTTTGGCATCACAGACAAAATACAGGGTATTTCTAATCTGGTATACTTCTGGTCTTACTCGGTACTCTAGCCTAACAAACCCAACTAACTGGAACTCTACCCAGAACTGGCTGATGCCAGGGGGCTATCGATTAGTATGACCGGCCCCACGTGTGCCCATATATTCTAATTACGTATTGCAGTATAGTGAACGTACCGGGCCCGTTCAAGTTGCACCCGTTTTAAACCGTATCACTGCAAGACCTGCCAAATACTAATACTAGTGAGAAATGCACCACCATGGATTATTGTTGTACTCGAATGCTGTTGTACTACCAAGAAGAACAAATAAATGAGAATATATTTCACAAATGTCAATGTAAAATCAAATGCTCCATTGTAAGGCTATTGAAAATCACTGAACTGTAGCTTTAGCTCGTTTATACAGGGCAGCAGTGCCTCAAATTAAGATTGCGGTTTAATTTTTGAAGCACGCACAATAACGATATACGCCACGTTTACCTATTTCATTATTCGCAACAGACTAAGTGAAGGCAAATTGAAGTGGTGCTCATGCACATTGACCATGGGCTTTGGATTGGTATTGACTCCAAATAAGTGTCACATTTATGCACCAATAAACATTCTAAAGTGTTGGTTATAACTTAGTCACGCTCATAATCTGCAGGCTGAGTCTCCTGAATGCTAGACTCCAGCCAGTTTCTCTCATTCCGCAAATCTAAAACATTTGGGCGATGCTGTCTGAAATGTTTGAATTGTCCTCATTGATGTACCCCACTTCATTTGAACATCGTCGGCACACAGTTTGAAATCACCCTTCATGAGCTTGATTAACTAGACCAGGCCGATGAGCGGCCGACCGACAGGTCTTAGGTGTTTGAATAGTCATAGTAAGTGGCACCTGGGCAGCTTCGTGACCCACACACACCTGCCGCCACTCGCATAAATGCATTTGACTATAAAACATTTTATATATATATATATATATATATATATATTTTTTTTTTTATTTAAGCCAAAAGCATGACATATTTAAAACATAAAATACACTCCTTTGAGTGCATTAATAATCGTATCCCTCCCCCTGAAGAGAAAGCGTGTCACATACACACACACACACAAGAGTCACATGACAGCTAGTCCAGAATTGTCTGATTCAAACCTGGATCTCGTCTCGTTTAGCAGACTTAAATCAGGCTGTATGCTACTTTATAGTGCGTACGAGTTTAGTAGTTGACTTGTATAATAATCTGAATCTTCAAAGAAGCCCAACTAGTAAAATCACAATATTTCCCTGAAATGTAATTGAGTAGTAGTATGACATTGTACCCGTCAAGTACAATACTTGAGACCCCTATGTGATGTAGCCTCAACATGTTGCTCTCAAATTGCAACAGATAAATGCATTTTACTATAAAACATTTTATATACATAAATATATATATATATATATATATATATATATATAATTATATATATATATATAAACAAATATATATAAATATATAAATATATATATATATATAAATATTTATATATATATATATTTGTACGGGTACAATGTACGCACTATAAAGTAGCATACAGCCTGATTTAAGTCTGCTAAACGAGACGAGATCCAGGTTTGAATCAGACAATTCTGGACTAGCTGTCATGTGACTCTTCAGACACGCTTGTTCTTCAGGGGGAGGGATACGATTATTAATGCACTCAAAGGAGTGTATTTTATGTTTTTAAATATGTCATGCTTTTGGCTTTGGGCTAGTCTGACCTTTTCTTCCCCCCCCCCCCCCCTTTTTTTTAATTCAACTCATTAATTTATCTGTATAAGAAGCTGCTTGTGCAACTCTTCGAGGCACAACATGTACCTTTGTTAATGTATGCGACTGCTTTCTCCCCTTCAACTTGAATTATGTTCATGATAATTGCAAATAATAGTCTATTCTGTGTGAGTCCTGCTGCTCAGAGATGGCTTTTCAGATTACTGTTTACAGACCATCTTATCGGGAATTATAATGTCAGATCATTTTTCGTGTCGCTCTGTATGTCTGATGGAGTCGCTTATTCCACGATGGCCGACGCACTAGCTGTGCCCCCTGTCTAGGAAGAGCAACCGCATCATGGAATGTTTCACTAATCAATCAATTAAACTCCACTTTCAGTCCCATTGACGTTCTGTCGCCTATCGTCAGACGTTACCCGCCCTAGAGGGAGCACACACTAAGTTGAGCCCAGTTTAAAGGACGGCTAGATAGAGTTATGTTTCTATGCCCAAATTTATTTTAAGTAATTGCGGAACGGATGTGAAAAGTGTCCTGATACCTTTCTGAATGTAGGTAGGACTTTGATTTAAGATTTGTATCCAGCGAAGTTAAGGATGCATGCTGAAGAAAGTGGTTTGATGCCATAAATCACAGGCGTCAAACACAAGGCCCGAGGGCCAAATCCGGCCCGCCGCATCATTTTATGTGGCCCCTGACGGCTTGAAAGACGTGATCCCCTTTTGTTAAAGAAATTGAAGGGAAAAAAAAGCAAATGAAATGGATTTATTTTGTAAGATTAGAGATACTGTCTTACGTACAATATTTCTACACTCAAATAAACAATAATAAAAATGCAAAGAGATTTATTTACCTACATGTTCGAGGAGTTTATAAAGTTTTTCCGGCCCTTTAAGAGGGCAGCCGCGATGCTGATGTGGCCCACGGTGAAAATGAGTTTGACGCCATAAATGATTAAATGCAAAACCAGTTGAGAAGGAAAAGTTCTGCTCCCAGAATATGTGCCTGGGATTGTCTGTTAGCCTGAACAGAGGGTCCAGAGCAACTGGGCAGCTCTAGATCTGTGGGATCTAAGCGGTACTTTTGTCATTTCAGGCCAAAGCAACAATACATAAAACCTTGATTCATTCATCTAGCATCCCTTTTTTTTTTTAACCCTTGCGTCTCATTGGCCAGGAGCTCATACTATCGGTTTACATCGGGCCGTTTGTGGGGTTGTCAGTCTGTCACACGACAGACGTACACAAACGTCTGTTTGTTTACAGTGGTATATTATTAAACCAGTCATACTTATACATACACCCGACCTTGAGCTGAATACACATTACATAAAGAGGCAAACAAGAGGGCTGAACGTTGCATGTGGCTGTGTCAACGAGAGTGTTCAGGAATGAACGCAGGCGACACGCTTTATCTCTTTGGCCGCACACCTCAGAAACATGTTCCGCCGACATCTCGTCACCTTTGACCCCCCCCCCCCCCACCACCACCCACCAACGCCGTGGCGTTGCCATAGTTGCGATACCCGCGCCCCAAAGGCACGCCGTCACTCGACTCGTAAGCCACTCGTCCTGTGAATCGCGTCCTCAACTTAATAATGATAATAATAATAATAATAATACATTGTATTTATATTGCACTTTATATTTGAACAATCTCAAAGAGCTACAGAGCAGAATAAAACGACAAAAAAAACAAAAAATGTCAGATATTTCTAAAAGCGAAGCCCATAAAAGATATTTGAACCATACTTCAGTGCAACGTTCGTCTTTAACTCCTCGGTTGTTCGGGGAGTGCAGCGGGCCCCCGGCTCCGAGTCCGCTGATGTGAAAAAGGTTTTTGTGTCCTGTATACAGCTTCATGCGTTTCCTATACAAATGTTTTCTTTCTTCCGTTCCTCCTCTCTAAAGCCAGCCCTTAACCCCTCCGTTACCCACTTCCATCCGGCTGGAAGTGGAGCACATAAATTAGCCATTTTGTGAGCGCGTGCGTCGCTCTTCTTGTCCTGTACGGATACGTCGGCGGCCAAAGGTCACCGGGCCGTGAATAGCTGAACGTTTAAAAACATCTTCCTGGTGCGAACCCACTCTTGAGTTCCCACCAGAGTGGACCAATCGGGGGACCGTTTGGAAAACGCCCAACTGTACCGTTTCCCTCGGATGAATCGCGCGCCCAAATTCCGCGGAGCCCCGTCAACGGAACTGTGTCAGCTTATGCGTTCACATTCGTAGCCCCGGGATTTTGCTCCACTTTCAGCGGAGCAAAATGGGTTGAGGGACCCGGGGCTGTTCAGTTTCTGTCCAGCCATTCTTCTGAAGACCAATAAGGATTTTTAACTCCAGCTACTCCTCAGACCGGGATGAAAGGAATAATCCACATCGTCGACCTAGACGTTTGGCCTGCTGTGTGACGTGCTCATCATCATCACACCCCCAAACCTACATGTCAAATGACCTTTATGGCGATGCTTTTGCACAGACATGAAAATAAACTTTTTGTGATGATAGTTTTTCTCAGTTTAGCAAATGAAATCGTCAATTTACTTCACTATTTTGTCTGTACTGCTTCTACTTAAGTGTTCAAGAAAGTGTTTGTTTTCAGCCTAAACGGGCCATCATAGTAACAATAGGACGTACCCTGGCGACTGCGGTTTTACAGGGTTCGTACGCTCATGGAAAACCTGGAAAAGTCATGGACTTTTAAAATGGTCATTTCCAGGCCTGGAAAAGTCATGGAAAAAACTGAAATCCTAAAAGTTTTGGAAAAGTCTTGTAAAGTTGTTATAATCACGTGTTCATTTACGCCGAGTTTGAAATAATTAATATCTTTTTTTTTTTTAAAGAAAGACGCTCAAAATATAAGGCGCCGTACGCTCTCAAAACGCAACACGTTCTAAACTGTTCATGTTTTCACCGAGATTTCAGTTTAGTCATGGACATTTGGTTTAAAGTCTTGGAAAAGTCTTGGAAATCCATCGGTCAAAATGTGTAAGAACCCTGGTTTTCAAAATATTGCAAGCTAAGCGCATCTCTCGCGCTAGTTTTGGATAATCGAATGCGCTCGCGTGTTTTCCGTCTCTAAAGAATTGCCGTCATGGCTGCTTGTGGTGGGTACGTCGAGACTAAAAAAGGTAACCCATCAACGTCAATATTTCACAAGATATTCATTCTGACGCGCGCCACATAGCAAGAGGACGAGTTCACCTCCTCCCCGATGCGGTCGGCGGGCGCCTCCTGTTTAGTGAAAAACCACCAGGCCGTACAAAGTGTGTGTGCTGGAGAGAATGGAGGCAGGTCGGACGGGGCTTTTAAGAAATGTCCAGGAGCGACTCCCCCTCCGTCTCCTCGTCCTGCGCCGGCTCCCTGGTTCCGGCGTTCTTTGTGACCTGGTTGTGTTTCAGCTCCATTCGCCACGCACCACTTCCCCTCAGCACTCAGCTGGACCCCCACCGAGCAGACCAGCCGAAAGAGACGCACTTACGCTATCGCCTCCCTTCGGGTTTCTGCTAGTCGAAAGTTTCAAAATAAGATCACTTCAAATGTGGTAAGAGAACTCGAATGAGTTAATATTTTTTATTTATTTAGTTGCACACAAAAAGAAATAGTGAAAATGTAACATTATGAGAAAAGACACAGATATGAGTGCAGGTGAGAAAAGAAACCCAAAGGGCTTATGCAAGGTTCTCACCTAAAGTAATGAATAATAAAGAAGAATAACATTTAACGTGCTAAAACAAACAATACAAAACACTAACTAGATGATGGAAAGGCTTGATTAAATATGACTTTATCTTACCTGGAATTCAGTCGTTCCGCAGGAATCTAAAAAAACATATTTTCCGAGTATATCTGGATTAAAACACAGATTAGCACTTCAGTGGCTCTTAAATATCTCTTATTGTGGTACTTTTGTGGTTTGACTATGTTGAGGAAATGGTACTTTCTGTATTCTTGTTGTTCTTAGTTTGTACTCTAGGCTGATGCACTTATTGTAAGTCGCTTTGGATAAAACAGTCTGCTAAATGACGTGATGTAATAATCTCGCATGTTTTGTGCTGGTCAAAACTTTCAAAATAAGATCACTTCAAACATGGTAAGAGAACTCGAGTTGCATGAGTTAATATTTCTTTCTTTTTTTACAATCTGGAATTATCTGTTAATGTCTATTACCAAATTCTTTCATATTGAGAAACCAAATATGATCTGAAAGTTGTACCTTTTTTTTTTCTTCTATTCTACAACCAGATTTATGGCGCACATCCAGTCCAAGAATGGTAACATTAAGTGAGTGAAGTTCGGTTTGCACCGGATCTTTACAGCCGGCAGTAAAAATGCATTATTAAACCAAGAGCACACATTCAGAAGTGTGTTCCCCCTTTAAGAAATGTAATATATTTGGATTTATTTAGCCAAAACGAGCCATCCCACGTGGATTGGGACGGCTCGTTGTTAAAGTAGACGTGCCGCCAGTGTGCTGGTCGGAGCTGGTCCGCGGTGAAGCCGTCGCTCCTGGTCATCCCGGCGGCTCTGAGCCCGTTGTGGGTCGGCCCAGCTCTAATTGAGAGGGCGTCGGGGTGGGAGAATGCTTTTAAATATTGCAGAGGGTTTTTTTCTTTTCCGACGGCTGGATGGGGAAGAAGAAGTGAGGCGGTTCTCTCCCGACAGAGTGCTTCTCTAAAAGCCTTTCCAGTGGCATCGAGACCTGCGAGTGCAGGCCCATTGTGCGCCCGGCGTCGGGGCGTTGGCGCCACCTGCCGGTTCGCCGTCCTGGCGGCATTAAAATGAAAATGAACGTTTTTAAAGCGGACGGTCTTCGCGTTTTTTTTTTGTTATTGTCCGGCCTGAATTTGATCCCATCGCCTCGTCTGATTTTGAGCTTTCTGTGCAGACCTCGGATCCCAAGTCCGAAATAAGCAGTGAGGAAACGACGTCACTTCATCAGACGCCCGTTGTATCGCATTTCGTTCCCACGTTGGGCGCTCTGAGTCGTCGCTCGGCTTCTCGCCGCCAGTCAGTTCTGATTATTTGTTTACCGGCGCGGGCCTCGGCCTAATCTAAGTCAGACTGACCTAGTTCTGTGCGAGGTGCCCGCCTATCCTCTGGTGCAGCAGCACGACTCACGGCGCCTCCTGCCGCTCCGCCGCCCGCCTCCTTCCCGGCACGTCGGGATGTCCTGAGCGGCGTGTTGTTGTAATGCGGCTGATTGGGCGGTTCAAAGCCTGGATGGACATGACGAGTGCAGTAGAGGTAGCAGAAAGTGTGTGCGTGTGTGTGTGTGTGTGTGTGTGTGTGTGTGTGTCTGTCGCCACATCCGCTGACTGTTTTGACAAAGGGAGAGAGAGAGAGAGAGAGAGACACACACACACACACACACGGCTAGGGAAACACCCTTAAAAAGGAAACGCCTGCTCTCAGAGGCTCCGCGCTGCATTAGGGTGGAGGCAGCGCCCCGACACACCATCAGAAGCTGCGACTACACGTCCCCTCATCCCCGGCTGTGGCTCTGGGATCAGCCAGGCTCCCACCAAAGTGAGAGGGAACAATTGGATGTGCAGCGGGATGAGATCCCCGCGATCCCGCGTCGTCCTCTACGTTTTCGCTTTCCGCTCGCAAACGCCGCTGTGTCGTCCTCCGTCTGCGTTGGCGTGCCAATCGCCTGGTGTTGGTCTTTGACCCCTGCGTGCACCCTGACCCCAAACGGAAAACTCGCCCTCCGAGACGACCGCTCGTAAACCCGGAGCGGCTCGGTCAGAGTGACTACGTCGTACGATATGATGATCATACGGAGGATGAATATTGTAATTTTTTTCAGCTCAAAATGTGCATGTCTGAACATTTCACTCGAGGTCTTAATTCCATAAGTGATTCTCCATGCGATTCAATTGGAAGGCGTGTTTTTTTTTTTGGGGATATACGCATTTGCGATTACATTCATCTTGCAATACTAATCCATTGAAGGTCCATTTTTTTTTTTTTTTTCTTTGTAGAAGGATATTATTTGCTCCTAAATATGCATCGTCTTACCTGGCCTTCACATTCTGCACTATAAGGCGCGCAGTAGTTCTCATCGCAGTGTGGCTCTAACCTACAGATACTCGACAGTGAAATGGTGCTCGAGGGTGGATTTGCTCGGGAAGACCCCCGCGACTGACGATCATCATTAGATTTAGATTCCTGTCCTCGCCAATCACGCCTCTATGACCATCACCATGCAGCAGTGGGTCGTGCTGCTATATCTCCCCTGTACAATGTGTACGCTCATTTGCACAGCGTCTCTGGCTCAACGCCACATGAGCAAAGCTATATTTTGGGAAGGCCAAAAAACACAGGGCGGCGTAGGTGTCGTGGTGGAAGCCGACTGAGCCGCGCTCCTCCTCACCGAGGGGTTAATTAGCTGCTCCCCTCCCGATTGTCCTCTGCTTGTTCACTCTCATTAGTTTAATCTGCCTCTGTCCTCCAACGTGCCTCTCCTGCCTCGATCCTCTTGTGCGCCAGAACATCTCACCGCCTACCCGGCTCCTTATGTCATCAGGGCGGAGCCTTTTGTCTCTCTCCTCCCCCCCCCCCCCCAAAAAAAAAAACACTGTCAAACTCCTAAAGCAGCATTAAATCTACCCTTTCACACCTGCTGCCCTGCTGCATTTATTTAGCTGTTTTTTATTCATGAGATATTCAGATATTTGATATCAAATATATATATATATATATATATATTCAGATAAGTGTCCTGTCTCGCTATGAGAGATGTTTTTTGTGGTAATTAGATGTATATATTATATTCTGTTAATTCATGTTGTCCTTTTCAATAACACTGCAAGGTTTCACAACATTTTTAAAATAACTTAGTTTTTCTCTTTTTTACATTACACTTTGAATAGATTTGCTTTTTTAATGATTTATATAAAATTAACGGAAACATTTAGACGATTGTGGAACTGTTTTCCACACTCTTTTTTTTCAACCTCTGTAGAAATGTTCTCCGATTGAGACGCTGTCAAACTCCTAAAGCAGCATCAAATCTACCCTTTCACACCTGCTGCCCTGCTGCATTTATTTAGCCGTTTTTTTTATTCATGACATATTCAGATATTTGATATTAAAGTGTCCTGTCTCGCTATCAGAGGTGGTTTTTGTGGTAATAAGATGTATATATTATATTCTGTTAATTCATGTTGTCCTTTTCAATAACACTGCAAGGTTTCACAACATTTTTAAAATAACTTAGTTTTTCTCTTTTTTACATTACACTTTGAATAGATTTGCTTTTTTAATGATTTATATAAAATTAACGGAAACATTTAGACGAATGTGAAATTGTTTTCCACACCATTATTTTTTTTTTTAAACCTCTTTATAAATGTTCTCCGATTGAGCCGCTATCCAGCCCCCTGAACCTTCTGTGTGGCGGGGAAATTAACGGGCGCTCGCATGCTCATCGCCATCCAGGAAGGAGAAATACCAACGAAGTGCGTTGGTGAGCGTGGAGTCGGATTACACTTCCTCTCTCCTTGTCGCCGTGTTGTGCTCGAGATGTCGGCGCTGATAGGAGTGGCTGGAAAATGTGAAGTCTGCTCCCCTCCTTCTCTTTCTCCTCCTCCTCCTCCTCCTCCTCCTCCCCGCCACCTCGCTAAAAATAGCTGGCAGAAAGGGAAGGCAGCAGCGGAGGCTGTATCTGTTGGGCTGCCAGTGGTTTCAACACTCCCACCGGCAGCACAAGGGAGAACGAGTTCTCCAAAATCACACCTCTAATACCGATAATAACCAGTAACGACGGCGCTCGCGTACGTTTTTTTGGCGGTGGAAATCATTGTAATCTTTAAATCTCCACATTTCATCAATCGGACGTTAACCTGATTCGGGAATTGTTGCATTTTTAGAAATGCGTTTTTTTTTTTTTTTTTTTTTTTTTAACGCAGAGACATCTGAGAAATGTATTCGATGCATTGATGCAAAGCGGGCTGAAAGTAACCCGATTCTGGATCCCTTCCCCCCCCCCCCAGAACCCAACAGTGGAATGTTTTTTACAGGCTGCATTAATCACCTGACCGTAGCCCGACTGATCATGTGTTTCACTCGTTTCCACCAAAAGGGAAGAGGACAAAGTCCCTTCAAAAAGAATAAAGTGAAGACGGCTTCACCACAGGCCGAGCCGCTCGTTACCAGGAGGGATGTCGAGCCTTCGTTCGTGTACATGGATTGAAGATATCTAGCCGTTATTGATTCAGAATTTTTGTAAATAAATATGTTATAAATTTCAATATATTTACATTAATGTAAAATTCGGTTTGGTGCGCTGAAGTTGGCAGGATATTTTCGACAAACAAAACAACCCACGTGTATTTATAGACTCTTGAAATGGAACTGAAAGCCAGCCTCAACCATTAAGCCATCATTACTCCTCCAAAAAACACCATGCCACGGTTTCCTTTTTGCCATCCCATCGACACACCGCTCCGATTGCCAACGCCTGAATTGCGTACGACAAATAGCTCGAGCGCTAACGTTAGCGCGGCTGAAGACGGAGCTAACGGCATAGCAACATTTGGTACAGCGAATTTAATCGGTTGTCATAGGGCCGATAATATTGTAATTCATTCCCATACGTGCTGCTCAGAGCGATTGCATTGAGTATTTAAATAAAATACAAAATCAATTATGACGATGACGAAGTAAAAGGCTAACAATCCGATTAAACATTATTTTTTCTATTGTTTTTAAGTTGTCTAAATCTTTTCGTAGGCTTACCTTTTCCATTTTCGGACAAGTACGTTTGGCAATAAACATCTCGGCTACACGTCGCGATTATTTTTCCGATGAATCGGATGGCGTTCGCAACATTATGCTCTTTCCTCTACCTCCGCTCTGCTCTTTGTGTTTCTCCACTCGACTTTCTTCTCTTTTTTTTTTTACTCGAACATCTCCGTGTCTTAAGTAGCGTAAATAATCGCGCGACGCAACGAATCGATAATGAAATTCTTCGAAAACTATTCTAAGCGATTTTTATAGATTTGATCAATTTGTTGTTGCAGCCCAGACGAGACACCAAGATCGAGTACCTTTTATGGGAGCTGAACCTGTGGCCCTTGGCGTGTTTTTTTGCACAGAGCTGGACGAAATAATCCGAAGAACAACTGAGAACACATCCGGACTGTCGGTATAAAACTACGCTACCTGGGTGTTGTAAAACAACAATTCAAGAAAAATGCCTGTATTCCACGTGAACCAGTGTGATCGTTGAGTTATTCTTACATTTCGGTGGACGTGAATCCCCCTAACAAAGAACAGGTCAGGTGTAGTCTAGGTTAGTCAAATCCCTTGACTAGTTGTCTTTTGTCGAAAAGGACATCGGTAGGTTACGCTAACTCTTAATCAGAGGGATATTACAGAGAAAAGAAGAATTAGTCGGTGATATCACCATGAGATATTTTTATGGGCCAAGATTAAGGGTTAAGGCGCCTTGCTCAGGTGCAGACCCATTTAGCGGCGCTGACCAATCAGGTGGCGGGTAGCGACTGATGTCCGGGGCTCGAAGGGATAAGGTGTTCATTCAGACGGTGTCCACCTTCCCCAAGACAAAGGACTTGTATTGGAACAGAGAGGTAAGGTGTGATAGCAGTTCAAAAGGTGCTTTAGTTGGCTTGTATTTGACAGAAGGGCAGTGACATTACTTACAGTTTGCTATACGTAAATTTACTTTTATTTAAAATATGGTGAGCGTAATTGATCCTTGAAATGAGTAAGACGAGAGTATCGAAGGAAGACGGTTCCTGAACGTATTTCCAGGTCACTGGTAATATATATCGTCCTCGCTAACTGTTTATACGAACACCTGATTTTGAAAGTTTTCTGACTTACTGCGACTTCTACGAGCGTTTTATATTAGTGATGATTGCACTGCTGACACCGTGTATTCCATCGGTGTCCAACTCGCCTGTCGGCCAGCGTTCATAACGCTCCCAGCAGTATTTTTTTATTCTCTTTCAGAATGCGTCTTTTGTTTTACGAGGAGCGAAAGTGTCCGCGCTTGAGTGTCAACCCAGAGGATTGAGGTCAGAGGGGATAGCCGCTGCTTTTAGGATCATCAGCAGGTTTTGTCTTAACCGGATTTGGCTGGAGGAGCTGAATCAACTGTGTCCCGGGATTACGGGGATGACATTGGAGAAGAGTTTAGAGTCCAGAGGCCAGAGCGCGGACGGCTTCGTCACACCTCGCCCATCGTCGGAGCACCTTGGGGCTCCGGGAGTGCACCGAAACCAAAGCCGGTCTCCCTCTGTATCCGGACTCTTATTACTTGCTTCTTTCTGTCCGTAAAGGGGGTATGGTGTCATTATTTATCTTGTAGAGTAATGGTTATCAGCTGCTTGGCGTCGCCTCATCTTTACCCACGGGTTTGCTATTGTTTGCGAGGGGAAGAGGGAGCAAATTCAACATCTTCAAACATTTTCTCTCCGGGCCTAAAGTAGCTGCCGAGTGCTTGTTGCTAGGTAACGGTGGGAAGGCGGCAAGGACGAGTCTCGTCTTGAAAGCGCCGGGCGGCTGTGATTCGCCGTAACTTTTTGTCTGGATTGAATTCGGGACTCGCTGTGCGATACTCCGACATAATTTCATCGCGGAAGACAAAGCTCCAAAGGTCTTGGCGCTTTGGCCAAGTTCTTGGCGCGTTGAGAGTAAAGAAATAAATAAAAACGTAACCGTGTAAATGACTTAATTGTAACTGTGAATACATGTTAAGTCTCCTTTTTCTTGTCTCTCCAGATCAGAAAGAGTCTCGGCGGCGGAGCGAAGCAGACCATTAGCAGAGGAAAATGAGTGAACTGGATCAGCTACGCCAGGAGGCTGAGCAGCTGAAGAACCAGATCAGAGTAAGGCCTTCACCTTCTTTTTGTAAAATTTAAAAAAAAATATTTATTTCTATTGGTTTACAAATCCACGTTGATGAAAGCAGATTTTTCACCGAGAAGCTTCCCATTTCGACGTAATAAAAATACAGCAGAAATTCAGCCAATCGCATCTTTTTTAAATTATTTTTTGAACGCAGACCCGTCTGGGTCAAGTGTTCGAAAGATCTGAAGGCGTTTACAGTTTTACAGCCAACGACAAAATGCTCACAGTGGATCAAATTCACCGAATTCTGTCAATCAGTCGAGGTGGGATGCCGATATTCCCTCGCGGTCCACCGTGCGGTATTCCACAGCTGACTGAGTGATGAGACTTTAAGCTGTAAAGCTCAGACAGGGATCTCATTGCATCGTGACCCGCGGCCTAACGAGATCTCATCTTAATTGCGATGATGCAAATTTTAAGTGCTGTCATTTTCTTACTATTATTGCTCCACAATTACATTTATTTATACATTTTATATAAGTGGTTATTAGAGATCACCCAATTTTTTATATATATATATATATATATATAAATATATATTTAATTTTGACATGAATTAATGAAGGAACCGCACTATTATCACTTTGTGACGGGCGAGTTCTGTACAGGGCGACTCGTATTACCAGGACCGAGACTCGCTAACTATGAAGAGTTTGTGGGCTGCAACTGATTGTTATTGGTTGTTGTGTTTCAGGATGCCAGGAAAGCGTGTGCGGATGCTACCCTGTCTCAGGTAAGAGATATATGTATAATTATCAATAACACTATTTTTTTGTTCTGCCATGATTACATTTATTATACATTGTACTAAAATTGGCTTTGATGTTTGACCGTGGGTATGTGTATACTGTGGGTAGGTGGGTGGTGTTTGTACTGAGTTTCTGATTTGAAGACTGCATTCAGTATTAAAGTTAGAATGCAAATAGTTTATATTTATATATATATATATTATAGCCTTCTCAAAGTAACCTTTTCTCTCCTCCATCTCGTTCAGATCACAGCTAACATCGACCCTGTTGGCCGAATTCAGATGCGCACCAGACGGACACTGAGGGGGCATCTGGCTAAAATCTATGCCATGCACTGGGGCACTGACTCGAGGTAATCCCGTTCCCTCGCTCCGCTCCATTCTGTCCACGCACTAAATAGTTCATCTCCCCCCCCCGCCCTCTAAATACAGGAAATGAATATAAAAGTAAGCTTGACCGTCTTTGTGCTCGTCTCTTCTCCCGAGGGGCCTCGTCTAATCATGACGTTCTACAATAGCTCACTTTTGATATTTGTACAATGCGATCCATCAGATTAACAAATACTCTAAAGCAGGAGATCTGTGCACATCCACAATGGGTAATGCATTTGAGTTTTTTGTTGAATGCACAGCAAGCATGCTGCAGTCTCTATTGGTGAGCATGTCTACTGTGTGTGTGTGTGTGTGTGTGTGTGTGTGTGCTGTGTTTGTGTGCATTGGGGGCGGGGTATGTGGGTAGGGAAAATACTCAAAATGGAGTCAGCCTTTGTTCGAGCTCCGTCGAGGCCGGATAGGCAACGAAGATGAGGCAACGCTCCCGCTCTTCACACGGAACGCCCTTTTCCCCGGAGTGGCGCACGCCTCTCACCTCAGCGAGCAACAAGTTAATGACGGTGGTGCCGCTGTGCGTCAGTCCACAGAGGGGCCGCTCGCACACCGCAACGTCGCCTCATCGTCCCGTCGGTCCGCCCCTCGTTTCATCCGTTAATGTTTCGCCTCCCGGAGGAGTCGGAGGGGGGGATATTTATTAGACCACCTGCTGAGAGTCAGCCACCCAGAAAGGTCACATGAAGATGTTTTGACCCGTAGTCCAAGCTGAGCTGCTATTTTTAGCCCCGCGGAGGCGCAGCGCTGTGGCGGTGGGTTTCCAACGGTTTGAGAAACAACCATCGGTGGTTCAACTTCCCCTGTAAAGTGTTAATGTGTCGCGAGGTGAATGTCGGGGTGCAAAAACGGCAAAAAACGTTCCTTTAAATTGTTAAATCTCTGTAAAAGGCGAAAACTTTGTCGTATTGTAATGAAAAAAGAAAAATCTGTAGCCCAAATGTACACTTCCTTTGTAGTTGTATGGAGAAATGTGACATTGCGTTCTTCACAAAATACAAATTATGAAAAGGAGGAGTTATTTAACAAAAAAGGTGGTATAATAGTCCTTAGTGTGACGTGAGGTTTTCATAACCACAGGTTTATATTTTATTTATTTGTCGTCATTTGTGTTGCTTTGCTGATGTCATACTGCACCTTCACTCAGTTACCTCGTGTTTCTAAGATGTAGAATCAAGATCATTTTCAAATCAATGTTGATTTCGTAATTAGGTATTCACTAAGTACGTGAAGTTACGGCTACATCTTGTGTTTTAAATTGTTATTTTGCTGCTTATCGTCATGTCGGGACGAACGGTTTAATCAAAATACACAAGCACGTTGTCTAAATGGAGAATGACGAGCACACGCTAACATATGTGGCGTATCTCCCAGCTCGTCTCGCGGTGTTTGAGGAGCCGTGATGGAGGCCGTCAGGTAGTCAAACACACCTGAGGAGCAACGAGCAACACAAACTGATTGGGAATTCAAAATCCCGGCTATCCAAACACCGAGTGTCTGTTCTGACGAGGGAGGGAGTGTCTCGTCGCCTCTGTGTGTCTTACGCACACACACACACACACACACACACACACACACACACACACACACACACACACACACACACACACACACACACACACACACACACACTGAGGCTGTGTCCGAACCACTAAGTTTCCATTATAAATGCATATCTTTTAAGTTTGAAAACTCCAGGGTTACCCCCACACACACACACACACACACACACTTTAGCGTCTCCATTGGGTCTCAGCGGTCACATGTCCTCCTCTGATTCGCCGTCCCCCCGATCACATGACCGAGCGACAGTCGGACCTCGTCGTCGCGTCCAAGCCAAGACGTCTCGGTCCCTCTTGTCCTCCGTTGCTCCATCCCTCCGTTGCTCCATCCCTCCGCTGCGTGAGGAGAGCACCTCTTCCCGTCTGCACCGTGAAGCCCGTTTTAAAGTGAATAACCGTTCCTGCTTTTGACGCAATCTTCTTTTGCCTAAAATTCCCAGCCCGGCCCGCTCTGTCCCCGGCTCATTACCTCGAGCGCGTTCCCGTCAGCCCGGTAGTTAAGACCGGAGCGTCCCGCCGGGCCTCGGCGCGCTCACTCCTCCGGCGAGCGTTGGGACGGTCGCTGTGGTTACTCTTGTCGGCTTCGCCCAGATACCGGAGCGGACGCCCGAGAGACGCAGAGCAGCGCTGGCAACGGTTCCTATTGGAGAGACTTTTACCACTCGGGCAGGTTGGGTTTTGCGAGGCCCATAAAACATTGAAAGTACTCAATCGTGTACACAGAACTAAGCCAGTGTGCTGTAGCTCTCTCTCTCTCTCTCTCTCTCTCTCAGGATTAGCACGGTGCGTTCTGTGGAATACTGTGTTGTTGTTGTTGTTGATGCCGCAGCAGCTTTAAAAATAATGCCGTGACATATTTATCTGGTGTACAGGTGCTGGATTAAAAGCTTTTATATTCATTACCTCCTTAAACTCTGTTAGTTAGTCCTCTGTCTCTTTTCCTTCCTGGTTTTCTGGTACTATTCAAAATGCAATACCCTCATTTAGTGTGCATCAATCGCTGTTATTTGTATTGCTGAAGGCCAGATGACAGGAAGTGAGTGACGATATATAACGAGTATATACGTGAGGATATCCATCACGGACGCAAGATGCCTTTTTGTGCCTATTAAACAAAAACACTTTCCTTTCTGTGATTGTTCTCGAGTTTAAACTGTTCTCCGTGTATTTCTCCAGGCTTTTGGTCAGCGCCTCCCAGGATGGCAAACTCATTATCTGGGACAGCTACACCACGAACAAGGTGAGAAGCCCCACACACACACACACACACACACACACACACACACACACAACTAAACCGATCTCAGTGCGGTGATTCATCGCCTGCATCTGGTAATCAAAGCTTAAATCAGAATACCCGATTCTCCCCCTGCGCCGCAGTTAGTTTAATTTAGGTTGACAAAGAGTGCCGAGTTCATTATAAAAGCCAAGTAATGCTATTTATAGTGGGCATTGTGCCCTTGAAAGGTTAAGTTAATATTGCGGACCAACCCTCCCTCTCTCTCTCTCTCTCTCTCTCTCTCTCTCTCTCTCTCTCTCTCTCTCTCTCTCCCCCCCCTCCCTCCCATCTGTCACTGCATGCAATCTAATATTAAATCTCCCTCTCCCGTCTTCCAGGTCCACGCCATCCCGTTGCGCTCCTCCTGGGTGATGACGTGCGCCTACGCCCCCTCTGGGAACTATGTCGCCTGCGGAGGCTTGGACAACATCTGCTCCATCTACAACCTGAAGACCCGCGAGGGGAATGTGCGCGTCAGCCGCGAGCTGGCCGGACACACGGGTAGGCCGGACACGTCCACCATGCATCCCGGGGTTGCATCCAGGAAGACCGACTTCCCATAAGCACCCAGAGTCTCTGTGCCAGACTTAGCAGTACAACTACAAACACGACTTGGTTAGATGTACTCTCAGGGTTCGTACGGTGATGGAAAACCTGTAAAAGTCATGGAATTTAAAAAATGGTCATTTCCAGGCCTGGAAAAGTCACGGAAAAAAACTCGAATCATTAAAGTTCTGGAAAAGTCATGGAAATGTGTTATAATCACGTGTTCATTTAGGCCGAGTTTGAAATAATGAATGTGATTTTTAAAGAAAGACGCTCAAAATATAAGCCGGCACACGCAAAATTCTCATTTCTTATACCGAGATTTCAGTTTGGTCATGGAAATTTGGTGAAAAGTCCATGGAAAACCTGTAAAAGTCATGGAATTTTAAAATAGTCATTTCCAGGCCTGGAAAAGTCATGGAAAAAACTTAAATCATAAAAGTTTAGGAGAAGTCATGGAAATGTGTTATCATTCATTTACGCCGATTTCGAAATAATTAATGTTTTTTATAGAGAAACGCTCAAAATATAAGCCGGCGTAGTACGCAATCAAAACGTAAAATGTTCAACATTTTTCATGTTTTACCGAGATTTCACTTTGGTCGTGGACATTTGGTTTAAAGTCCTGGAAAGCCATCGGTCAACATGTGTAAGAAGCCCGAGTTCTCGTCTCATTGACGTTGCTCTAACTCTGGACTCCCAGAGCTCTTGTTGGAGGAGCGTTGGTCTGACCGGCGTCACATGATGCAGGAAGTGTGTCAGCGTTTTCGTTCTTGTGTGTGTGTGTGTGTGTGTGTGTGTGTGTGTGTGTGTGTGTGTGTGTGTGTGTGTGTGCACTTATGAGAAGCCATGAACCGGGAGATGCCCTGCAGCCTCTTTTCTCGTCTCTTGTCCTGTTTCTGCGAGTGAATTAGTCGATTCGTCTCCTCCGCGTCACACGTCGAGTCGTCTACGGGCGCGTCGGGACTTTAGGAGCAGAACTTCTCCCCCTGAAGAGATGAAGCCGCTCCGCTTTAATGCTTTGAAAGGCCGTCTGTCACCGACGAGTTCTTCAAGCCGTGCCGTCTGTCTCCCGGCAGGTTACCTGTCCTGCTGTCGCTTCCTGGATGACAACCAGATCGTCACCAGCTCTGGAGACACCACCTGGTGAGTTGCGGTACTGCACCCATTGCGCCCCAAAACTACATCACCATCTAGAACGCGGTTCCAAATCATCAGCACGACATATGTAATAATACACGGGGCAGTTGTATTTGTATTTGTGTTGTATTTTGAGATGTTCCTTACTCTCCATACACGGAAACATTACAGCCGTCACGTGTCCCAGATAGTATAGACTTTATACCGGTGAGCTCAAAGCCAAGTCATCCGAACGCCTCTACTGCTGCACGCGCCACGCGGCTACCAGCGTCGCTCCGGGGGTCAGTCGTTACCTTCTAGAACGCTGAAAAGTGTGAAAGCGCTCCAGATTATTTTTATATTGCGGCTGTAGTTTCCCTGAAATGAGCCTGCTGAGTCATTAGAGACTGGTATTGATAAACACTGATGTTCCTTTATCTATAGTTTTTAACCTCTGTGTAATGTATGATCATGCTGCATTTTATACTCGGGACTGAGCTCCAAGGACATACACACACACTCACACACACACACTCGCACTCTAACAAACGCAAACAAACACACCAACACGGAGCAGAGAGTTCGTTGACGACGACTCGGCTCGTTTCTGTCCGTTGGGAGTAGACGCCCGGTCTTGGGTTTTTTTGAACAGGGAGATTAAGATTAACACAAGTATAAACGTTTATTAGCCAATTGCTACAAACGAGCTAAAGCCAAAATCTGCTTTGTTGCCATTTTAGATCCATTTCCACGGAGGTGTTTGATTTTATATCTGGAATTTTCTGTTGTAAGCTGCTCTCAAAACAAACGAATGAACTCACACGTAATCGTCTCTTCTTGTGTAATGACAATGAACCAATCAGAGTAGAGCCCCCCCCCCCCCTCTGACGGCGCTCTCTGCTCCCTCGCAGCGCCCTGTGGGACATCGAGACCGGCCAGCAGACGACTACCTTCGCCGGCCACACCGGCGACGTGATGAGCCTCTCTCTGGCGCCCGACACCCGGCTGTTTGTGTCTGGCGCCTGCGACGCCTCCGCCAAGCTCTGGGACATCAGAGAAGGAATGTGCCGACAGACCTTCACGGGCCACGAGTCGGACATCAACGCCATCTGCGTAAGGCCGCGCACGCCGGAAGTCTCCCTGACGCTTTGAATACAACTCGTAAAATAAAATATAAATATAAGAAAGAAAGAAAAAGTGACTGTGCATAAATTATACAAAGAGAAATATAAAAAATAATATATATATATATATATATATATACACACAGTAAGGATACAACACAAAGTGAAAAGAGAAATAAAAGGGTAGAAAACAGCAAAAAACACACAAAAATAAATATATAATGGATACAAAATAATTAGACAAACCACAGCACATTACACATTCGCACAAGCACATATTTAAGGTTACATCATTCAAATAGTTAAACATTTTTAATCACAATACACAACTAAACAGTCATTTTGAATCATTTGTATCCATCACTGACTCTCCCCCCCCCCCCCCCCCCCCCCGCAGTTCTTCCCCAACGGCAACGCGTTCGCCACGGGCTCGGACGACGCCACCTGCCGGCTGTTCGACCTGCGCGCCGACCAGGAGCTGATGGTCTACTCGCACGACAACATCATCTGCGGCATCACCTCCGTGGCGTTCTCCAAGAGCGGCCGCCTGCTGCTGGCCGGCTACGACGACTTCAACTGCAACGTGTGGGACACTTTGAAGGCCGACCGCGCAGGTGAGCAGACAACCAGACAACCAGACAACCAGACAACCAGACAACCAGACAACCAGACAACCAGGTCGGCGCCGTCAAACATATGGAGAAGAAGAAGAAGAATAAATATACCCTAAAGGTCCCAGCTGTGGTTCAGAAGCACCACGCTCTCTCTCTTTAGCCGTTTCTCGATTTTAGCTCTCTTGTTGTCACCTGCTCATAGTGGGCGGGGCTTACCATTTGTGTGTTTTCTTTTTGTTGGCACTAAAGTACACAACCAACCTCCTAGCTGTCCTAACAGTAGGGCCTGTATATACATTACATGACGTGTCATTTAGCAGACGCTTTTATCCGAAGCGACCTACAAGAAGTGCATTTCAACCTGGAGTACAAACTAAGAACAACAAGAATACAGAAAGTAACATTTCATCAACATAGTCAAACTACAAGAGTACCACAATAAGAGATATTTAAGAGCCGCTGAAGTGGTAATCTGTGTTTATACATGCTCACCTGGTGCATGTTGAGGGAACGTGTGCAGACTAAACGGGTAACGTACATCTCAGAGTTGTGAGGAGCCAGCAGACGTATAACAGGCAATAAAAGACGTTTTAAGAAAGTGAGAGTCTCTGCAGCCGTGACATGTGACCCTCCTGGCATACATTATAATAATAACAATATTAATAATGTATACATTTGATTTTGGGCCCGTCGGGGAAGACTAGAGACGTGTTGTTTACTCCGATGTTTCGTCCGTTTATTGCACATCTCGTCCGAGACGCAGAATGTAACTAATGGTTTAACTTTGTACATCTTTATCTGGAATGTCGAGCAGCTGAACAAATGTCCCGTTAGGAACCACAAAAGTAACGTTTAAAAACCGAGTTATGAGGTTTACTGACCATTACAAATTCATACGGATGATTTCTTAAAACGGCTTTGAGAGTGTGAACTCCTGCAGGTCACTGGCACTGCTGTTCATTAATGTTCTCCTGGCATCATTACACACACACACACACACACACACACGTGTATATATATGGGAGAGCAGCAAGTGCCCCTGCTCCCTGTGGAGGCATGAATACTTTACAGTTATTGATTGTATAGTGGGTCAGGGATCAGACGCGGCCCCCTTCTGAGCAGGCTATTTCAAACACACACACACACACACACACACACACACACACACTTATTTGATCCTTTTGATGGGTGGAATATTGATCGCCACCATATTGGGTCAATATTCACCTTCAATAAAGTAATCGGGGCCTCTTGGCTTCTCTTCATCGGTTGTCACGACAACGAATGACCCGAACGCTCCGGTGTCTCCGCAGGCGTCCTGGCCGGTCACGATAACCGGGTGAGCTGCTTGGGCGTGACCGACGACGGCATGGCCGTGGCAACGGGGTCCTGGGACAGCTTCCTGAAGATCTGGAACTAGAGTCTGAAGGTAAACGCACAGCTGATGGGCAGCTGATGGAGTTTGTGATGACTGCCACCTGGTGGTCGGGAATGAAAGTGCATCTTATGACACGAGGAGAGAAACCAAACATGTTTGCGTCCTGCTGGATGTGTTTTTTTGCAGCGCCGCTTTCTTTCTTTCCGCCCGTCTTCTTCAGAGATAATCTCGTAATATTGTCCCTGGCATTGAATTTGAGATTAAAGCGTAGTAAAGTTAGCCATTTGCATCTGCAGTTTATGAATATGTGTAATCGAACAATGGGATAGGCTCACATGATGAACCATTTCATGTTTTTTACTGTATTTCGTGACTTATCCCGCTGAATGACGACGATCACATGTTGTTCTCTCTGTTCCCAGATGGCATCTGGACTCCAAAGTTGAGTGGAAAACCATTCCAACATCACAATGTTCAATTTTATTGCATATCCAATCTTTTCAAAAACACCATGATACTGACTCCAAACACCCCAAAAATCTATCAAGGGCAAAAATTCTCTCTCTCTCTCTCTCTCTCTTTTTCTCTCCATCTATCTCTCACACTCTCTCTCTCTCTCTCTCTCACCCCTTCCCTCCCTTCCGCCTCCCCTTCTCATTTGAAAGAGCACAATTGTCTGTCACTCATTCAGCTACACAAATATAAAAGAAAATGCTTGAGGAATTTAGTGGAGGGGGAACTTGTGCATTCCTCCCATGACCATGGTCTGGTATTGTAGTACGCCACCTCCAAGCAAACATGTCCCGCGTCCTCACTATACACCCCGGTCCGAGTGGAGGTCGGCGCGTGACGCTGACCTCACTCCGACTAGCTTTTTGGCAATTTTCTTTTTTTTGTTGATGATGTTCAAGAGAGATAGAGCAGTGAGCCGTCGGTTCGTGTTTAAATTGAGGATCAAAGCTTTTTGTTTTCTTTCCTTGCCTCACCTTTTTAGAGATAGTTTTTAAGTTGAGAACTAGAAGAACCTCCAGATCACGTCATTTTAAAATCCAGCTTTATCCCACTGGAGAACAAAGTGAGAGAATTGAGCTTCAACAGGGAGTCCTCAAGCCACTTCTGGCCCTTCTGTACATTTAGCCCCATTATACTTTTTGACTGTTTTCGTTTTTTTTTTTCTTCCTTTTCTTTTTTTTTTCAGTGTAGTCCACAAATCTTTTTTTGCACAAAAATTAAACTTTGCGTATATAGAATAATGTCGAAAGGAAAAAAAAGTTAACTAACCAAGCACATGCTGTTTATGATGATGAATGCTCGTTTTTAAAAACGGGGGGGGGGGGGACACCAACCAACCAACCAACCAACACACGCAAAAACACAACAAACCATTTTAACCCTTCTTACACCTTTTTTTTTGTTTGTTTTGTGTGTCTGGCAACAGTATAGAATAATTAAATGAAGATTAACCCATCGGATCATAATCCACCCCGCCCCTCTTTTTTATTCCCCCCCCCCCCTCCTTTGATTTAGTTCCCCTGGTTTCTGTTGCCCGTGGTTGGGACCGGTGATGTGATTTGGTCGGGTAGGGAGTACCTCCACTTTAGCCCGGTTGCAATCCGGACGTTTCTCTTTTAACAGAGGTGCCCATTCCGTGCTTGGAAATGCAGTGACTACTCTGTGAATGACATGTTGTATAAATCAATGTTTGAAAATAATGATATTGAAACTTTTTAAGTTAAAAATGAAAAAAAAAGATTTTCGGTTGTCTGCCATGGGTGGGTTATCTCTTAGAATCGCATGCTGTAGAATTGCTTAAAAAGGTGCATATGGAATTAAGTCCTTTGATGTTTTTCTTTAAGAAAATAACCTGTTGAATATATCAATACAATGGTATTTATATTTTTCCTTTTTTTTTCTTTTTCTTCCTTTTTGTTTTTTGGCTACTCCGTGCATACATGATTCAACTAAAATGTCAAAGCTATGCACTTGAGGAGCGAACCCCGCGACATAAAAAGGTTACTTGGTCCATACTTGGGAGGGATTCCACAAATTTAAGAAGTAACGTAAATGTTAAAATTGTACACATGCATACGTACATCCATTCACCTAAACATACACAATCTCAAAATGGAACAAATGAATTTTCATTCCTTCTGTAGCAAACAAAATTCCACAAAGAAAAACATTTTATAACAGGTTTTTTTCTGTCCTTTAATAAAAAATGAGGGGAAAAAAATCTTGCAGCATCCGAATGGCAGAATGTTCTGTTGTTCCCTTCTCCTTGTAAACAGAGACGCTCTTTCCTTAGCAGTAGTGACATTTTTTTTTCTTCTCTCCATTCTGTTTATTTTTCTCTCTGCGACATTCTGTACAAAAAAAATGTGCTGTAATTGTGCGTTAGGCCTGGAGTTGGCAAAAGATAAAATGAAATAAAAAATATTAAAAATTACTTAAATTCCCTTTCCTTTTCTCTTTCTCCATCAAATAACTGTAGAGCTCTGCACCCCCACTCTTCCCTTTTCACCTTTTGTATTTAATTTTAAAGTCAGTCAGTGTACAACCGAAAGCTGGATGCAAGATAGAAACTATATTAAAATGTACTGTTATTTAAGATGTAATAAAAAGCAGTTTGAGATGACCTCCTGTGTTGAGTGTGATTCACTTAGAGCGGTTACCACTGAAGCTAGAATGTTGCAGACTGTTTGGTTTCCCCTGTAATTATGTTCAAGTCAAATAAACAATTTCTTATCCACTGTTGAATCCGCCTGGCTCCTCTGTCCAGTCGCTAGCTCAACGGCGCCACGTTTGTGCATCAGCATTTTACACAAGTATAAAGAGATGTTTAATATTCCTCTTTTATGCGTGTAGATATTGTGAGGATGGAAAAATGACCCGCAACCTCCAACTTGTGCATGAAGAGAGAAGCTACAGCACAGATGTCTTGGAAACACTCCCTGATCCTTCTCCTATTGGACAGAAGTACACAATATATTATTAAATGTCTTTTTAACGTGTTTATTTATTTATTTGTAACCATCATATGGTTCTCGCTAATAAAACAATCCTGACTTTAAAGTTACTCAGGGTTCATCCTATCATGGAAAACCTGGAAAAGTCATGCAAGTCCTTGAACAAGTTAAATCTCAAAGGTTTTGGAGAAGTCATGGAAATTAGTTATATTCATATGTTTAATTAAAAGAATAAACATGTATATAAATCATGTTTATTCATTTGTCATTTGAGGTTGGTATACGCTGAGATTTCACAAAATGTTTGGGCATGAAAATTTGGTTTAAAGTCCTGGAAAAACTTCGGTCAACGTGTATGAACCCTGGTTACTGTAGACTTTAAAAGGACTATAAAACTGTTTTAATTTAATACTGATGCTGCTGCGGTATATACGGTCCATGTGAGTTTAGCTTTTTCTGGGGATAACTCTTTTATCCTGCGGTAGTAAATGATTACATCGAAACCCATATTCACCAAAGCTATGTTAGAATTTAATTTACAATGTGACAGCCTGAACAAGATGTGCCTATGCGACACATTTAATGATGCATCACTGACATATTACCTTATTTTAAAAGGTGAAATACTTTCTTACTCCACCCTGTCTTTAAGCAGTATACTATGCATGTCATAGAATAATATTAATAGTTTACATAAGGACATGTGTCATGTCTGGAAGGGTAATAAATAAATAGCTCTGTTACATTTAAAGAAAAGCATTATTTCAAAGGTTTGATCCATGGAAGTGGGTGATATGTGCACAATGAGCCAGAAGGTGGCGCTGTTGCACTGGTCAACAGGTTGGGCAATAACTTCGTTGCTGTATGGCTCACAAAAACACTTACGCTGTTTGGGATACAAACTGCAAAGTTGGAGTACGTCCCCTAGTCTCACTCCACACGGGCCAATAGGGGGCCAGCACCTGATGTTTAACCCCCACGGGCCTCTAAAGCGAGGTCATTCTGGCCATGCTCAGCAGTTTAACGATCAGTCAAATTGCATCAACATCCAGATGCAATCACTATTTAAACAAACTGTAAACATGTCCAGTTGCCACTCTGGGATGATATGAGGTCACACTTAGTTATATATGGAAAGGGATTCAATTTGATGTGTATTAATTTTAAATGCAGCATTATAAATGAACAATTGAGCAAAGTATTGGCTTATGAAAAGAACGAACACTCTAATCAATTGAAGCGCGTTTACAAGCCTGTTAAAACAATAATATAGTTGTCCTAATCTAATTACATAGTTATTTATTTCCCCTCTGATACAATCAGAAAGTTATAATTCCCGATCCTCCCTCGGTCGAGTCGTCCAACATGACGTCACCAAGGAGAGAGGTCCTGATTGGTCGGCCGGCATCAGGAAGCCATGAGCTGACTGTTGACAGCTCTCTGGTAACGAACGGCGGCGGAACGGCGCTGCCTCATGAAGTAACGGCGAGGCTTCGGTCCGGCGGGTCACTCGCCGCGCTCCAACACGTTCGTGTCGTGCCGCTGTGGGTGAAAGGTTTTGTCCTCGGCAGCGGACGTGAACGATATGAGGCGTTGTGTTGCGCGTGCCCAGCTACTTAGCTTAGCTCGTTACCTAGCTCCACTTAGCTCCCTGTGGATCTTCTGCCATCTGGAGCGTCACCATTCATCCGCTTAACGGTCGCGCGCGTTGCCGTTAATTCCAGTTGGAGCCAACGCCGCTCGACATTTTGGGGGTATTGATAACTCGGTAGGCTAACTGTCACCGGCAGCTACCTCAGTGACAACGGGGCTGCTAGTTAGTCAACTAACGTTAGTTATTCACCTGCGCGTCGCTAAGTTACAGCTAGGTTAGGCTAGCTGAGGTGTTGTGGTCAAAACCGTAACCTCGCGTGACGTAACTCCGAACACCTTTTTTTTTTTTTTTTTTTACTCTCCTGACTTCATGAACTCTACTATTGTGCTGCCGCTTAATTCACTTTAATAAATTTGACAGTTCATCCGGCTTAAACAAAATGAATATTAATTATAATATCAAATTGTTTTATAACTTTATTTAGACCGAATTTGAACTGACCGGAAGTGATTCGCCTCTCGTTAATCAGTGACGCGCCCTGCCTGTCAGTCGACTCGCAGCCGGGCAGTGTGAGATGGACGGCGGAGAGGAGGTGCGAATGGAAGCTGCCCCGCACTGCTGCTCCACCTGTGATGGAGGAGGGGAGGTCGCCGGGCGCAGCCTGCCTCGACGCAGCAAGAAGCCCCGCAGCCAGAGCACCTCCGCTGCCAGCTCCTCCTGCGACTACAGGTAGAGTAGTGCCTCCCTCCTCAAAGTCTTGTGCTTTATTGTTGGCAAGATGCCTGACATATGGTATCAGTTTAATACAAGTTTAAGAGATTGTTATGTGTGTTACTCGCATAACTCTAAAAGCATTAAACCGAATCGCATGGAATTTGATGGGATGATTGGTTATTATCCGGGGACCATTTGATTAGACGTTGGATCAATCGAGTCAAAGGTCAAGGTCAATCATGAAAAGGTCAAAATATTATTGAATGCCAAGAATGTTGGTGTCAATTTTTATCTAATTGGCATGCAACTAATGACAAAATGTTCATAATTCAATGCCCAATCTTGTGATATGCGAAGGTATGCGCTCTACCGAGTGCCCGTTCTAGTTGACACTTGCTAAATGTGGAGTTTGTTCATCACCTATCTTACGGCCTCCCCCCCCCCCCACAGTCATGTCAGTCTAGCTCTTGTCTCCCTCCGGCTTCCTGTGAACCCATCTTTCATTTTAAGCATCTACACGTAGGTATTGTTTGTGTCTCGCTCGCGCTCACATGGCTTCAACATAGCGGCGATTCAAAGGCCGCGTGACCACAGACGTGTTTCCGTTTGAGAGGACGTGTTGAGGTGCGGCTGAACGGACGGCTGCCGCTCCTCCGAAGACTTTTTGAGCGAGTCAACACTTTATTTGCGTGACGCGTATTAACGTTTTGTCAACAGCGATGAGTTGTTTCACAGAATCCGACTGCTAAGAGGATTTGTTCGGCTGAGCGGCGCGTCGAATGAGGCGGTCGCCCGTCGGCTCCGTGTCGTTGACCTTTCACCTCTCCCCACCCAACACAATCGTGTTGTTGCAACAGATTTTCACGTTCCACCGTCCCTCGCTTTGTCTCTCCCTCCGACACACACACACACACACACACACACACACACACACACACACACACGCTCGCAACGCTTGCACCACACACTGAGCCTTTCTAAGGTGACCCCCCCCCCCCCCCCCCTTGTGACACCCTGCTTCAATCCAACCATTTTTTTGTTGTTGAAATTTATATTGTATTAGTGTTCAGAATCATACACATACGTACACATATTTCAAGTAAATAAATACAAAATAAACACATGCAAATAAAGAAACAATACCATAGTAACATCATAAAAGTCATGGAAATGTGTTATAATCACGTGTTCATTTACCCCGAGTTTTAAATAATTAATGTTTTTTTTTAAAGAAAGATGCTCAAAATATAAGCCGGCCTACGCTCTCAATACGCACAATGTTCTAAATTGTTCTTGTTTATACCCAGATTTCAGTTTGGTCATGGACATTTGGTTTAAAGTCATGGAATAGTCATGAAATGGTCATGGTAATCCATCGGTCAAAATGTGTCAGAACCCTGTAACAGTGAAGCAGGAATGATCAGGGATAATGTGAATGGTTATTCAAACTGCCGGGCTTCATTCGGGTCGTTTGCTGACGCAGCGTCGGGAGTGCAGGTGGAGACTTGAAACAATTTAGCATTTTTGCATTATTGGCATTGATCCATCGTTCAACACCAAAGGCCACGGAGAACATCCGGCCCGTTTTTAATGTAACATTTTAGGAAGAGCAGTGGGCCGTCACAAAAACATACGCAGGCTGTGGAATAATCTTGCGGCTCTTTCTCTAAATGCCTCAGAAGGTCACTCGGCCTTCACTTCTCCTTCTTCTTCTTTTAAACGGGGAAATGAGAGTCCGAATTTTAGTCCAAATCTTTTAAGCGTAAACGGACATTTTAAGACGTCAATCGGCGACACATGCTGCTCACACAAACATCGCCTCTTTTTTTTTATTGTTTGAAAACAGCTCGCAGCTCAACGTCTTAATGTTTGTTCTTTTTTCTTTCACAACTTGTACAGACGTCTGCACGCGTTCTGTGTCTTTAAACCGAAATGTTTTGCATTTGTCGTCCCGTCCTGCAGGAGGCCCCAGTCGCTCCACGGACCGAGCCCTGTGACCACGTTCGGCCCCAAGGCATGCATGCTGCAGAATCCACACACTGTCATGTAAGTCTGACCGAGCAAATAGTTTCAGCATCACGAGGAGGGTCTGTGCTCGCTTTTTAAAAATGTTTTAAGATAAGAATCAGTGTACGACGTTATCAATTTAGAAGCAGAAAGTTACGAGAGCCTCTTGTCGTTGCTATTTCCAACTACTCGCCAGATGGCGCTCACATTTTGGGGGAAAAAGTTGAGCCTGAATCAAACTTTCCCCATACTCGCATAATTAAATGGAACAGATAAATTCTCTCGATGTTTAATATTCATTTAACACCATGTTGAATAAATGCAAGACATTTGTTCACGTAGCAACACCTTGCCGTCGCCGCCGATTGGCCGGCGAGCGCTCTGCGTAAAACGAGCCGCCCGTCTTTTTTAATGTCGCTGGACCAACAACAAGCTTCCTCCCTAATTTAAATGCAATGTGAGGTATATGAAGGTAGATGTGTCTTTATTACGCAAAAAGGTTTTGAGAGCAAATTTGAGATCAGATTTTTAATTCTAGAGCAAAGATTTTTGATCTGCAGCAACAAATTCTAGTTTCACCAGCAAAACTAATTAATTTACTTACAAATGAGAATTTTGTTCCGCATTCCACCAGTTACATACACAGTTTATCTGGCTTAGGGTACGTAAATATAAAGAAACCTATATCCACTTTGTGTTTTAACTTTTTTTCTTAAAGTGGAACAGGATTGTTATTCGCCCAGGCATCGGCGGGGCGGAGTGACATCATCTTGTTCTCCGATGAGTCGATGATTAACAGCCCTTCTCCCTGTAGCGGGTCGTTCAGCTACATGGCCAAACATGGCCATGCTGGGTATTTCTCCTCAACTTGTCGTTTCTGAGAAGCTTGTGACATCACGAGCCCAGTCTTGCACTTCAATGTCCTAATATCCTCTTGTGTCGCTAAAGAAGCAAAACTACGATCGTTCTGCGCCGCGTGTCAACGCGCACGCTTCCGATCGGCTCGTTTCACGGCTTTTTTTTCAATGAAATATTGTAATCCGAGCACGTGCTTCACGGTAGTAATTTTGTACGAATATTTTTTTCTAATATTAATAATGCATTGTATTTGTATAGTGCTTTTAAAAGTTACTCAACGGCCTTTTTTACATGATAAAAATAGAAAGAATCAATAACAAATGTAAACAATAGACATGCCGGTAGGAAAGGAGAAGCAAACAGGACGAGCATCACAGGATAAAAGCAGATTATTAATTCACATTAATGAGGAGAATATTGAACTGGTTTTCTTTACTGTGTGGGCAGCCAGTGGAAGTTTTTAAGGACTGAGGTTTCAATACAAGTGATTAGAAACATGATCGTATAACCTCAAACGCACGTTGCTGCAGGGCTGTCGCGCTGTAGGCAGCAGGTGTTTGCTGGTATTGCGTCACAGCATCACGGCTCTCTACCCGTCGTCAGACGTCAAGAATCCTCTTGAGTCACGTAAGTCGCTCGCAGCACTGTTTGTTCGGCAGCTAATTGAAGATTTAGCTTCTTCAAAGCTGCTAGACGGGTTAAAAGTAGCAGAACCAGTCGAGTGTGTGTGTGTGTGTGTGTTGGAGGGGGGGGGGGGGGGAGGCAGGCAGGCAGGCAGGCAGGCAGGCAGGCAGGCAGGCAGAGGCAGGCAGGCAGAGGCAGGCAGGCAGGTGTTATGTATGTCTTTGGATTCATTTTGTGAGACAATAAATGTGTTTCTGGGACTATAAACGATCAAACTGCACGCAGATACGACGACACCCTTTGCAGAATGACACAGCTGATACTGATATTTTTCACCCCGCACTTCCTCTTCCTGCAGGTCGGCAGGGAATTTTGGAAATTGGTCATAAAATTACAAGTGGAATTTTTTGTGGGTTGACAAGGAAGCAAAAAACATGTTCTTTCTACTTGTTGATACTTTAAGAGTGATGTTATAACACTATAATTAAGAGGAGGATATCAAGATTAGTTTTTATATATATATATATATACAGTATAATTATACATATTAATATATACATGTTTATAGATAATAATATATATAATTATAAATGTGTGTATATATATATATATATATATATATTAGATCTATATGTTTATATATAATAGTATATATAATTATAAATGTATATATTATATCTATATAAATAAGTATAAATTTATATATATATGTTTAAAGAATAATAATATATATATAATTATAAATATATATATATATTATATCTTTATCTTACTTTTTTATGTTTATGCATCCTGTGTCATTTAGAATCATTTAAGTGTTTAAAACAATGCATTCTTAAAATAGAGAACAATCATTTTGGCTTAATAGATCTAATAATACTTCCGTAATACTTCTGCCATTGGAGTAGACATACTCGTTTCAGGAACAGCATTGTTGTGTGTCGGTAAATCTCACCCGTCCTATAAGGAGAGTCTTTCCCTGAAATGGGCGTGTGCAGCACAGCCGAGTGGGCTGAGCTGAGTCAAAGTCAATTTTAAGATGAGCGAGAGCCTCGAGTTCAGCCTCAGAATGCACCAGGACGGTTTAGTGTTAAGTCCTCATCGGGACCAGTGTAGCCACGGTGGATCCAGCCCGAGTGCTCGCCATTTGACCCTGGAGCCCGACCACGGCACGCGGAGAGAGAGAGAGAGAGAGAGAGAGAGAGAGAGAGAGAGAGAGAGAGAGAGAGAGAGAGAGAGAGAGAGAGAGAGAGAGAGAGAGAGAGAGAGAGAGAGAGAGAGAGAGAGAGAGAGAGAGAGAGAGAGAGAGAGAGAGAGAGAGAGAGAGAGAGAGAGAGAGAGAGAGAGAGAGAGAGAGAGAGAGAGAGAGAGAGAGAGAGAGAGAGAGAGAGAGAGAGAGAGAGAGAGAGAGAGAGAGAGAGAGAGAGAGAGAGAGAGAGAGAGAGAGAGAGAGAGAGAGAGAGAGAGAGAGAGAGAGAGAGAGAGAGAGAGAGAGAGAGAGAGAGACTCTCCCCCTCAGCCTCTTGGACCAGCCGGCTTCGCGGCTTGACCGCGAGAAGCGAAACCGACTCCGTTGCCACAGCCGCTCGACTATGTGTCGCAATCGAGGAAGTAGCTTAAGGTAGAAAATGAGCCGTTCTGCCAGCGCGGGCCACCAGGACCGAGGCCGGGTCTCCACCTGAACCCCCCCCCCCCCCCCCCCCTCCACACACACACCTGAACCCTCACGGCGGAGCAGCAGCATCCTTGTTACATGTGTACAGCCATGAAGTTCAACCAGTGCCGACTCCAGGACACTCCTGGGAACCCCGGCGAGAACAAAGTGTGGAAATGGTGAGAGCGCTTCTCTTTCTTCAACAGAGAGAACCAGTGTTGACGATCGGAGAGAGAGAGAGAGAGAGAGCACGTCGAACCGATGCCCCGCTGCAGCGGGTCGGGCAACGAGCACGGCGACTTTAGTTTGGCTTGAATGAAGAAAGAACCACTTTCATATTTGACCTAATTTGATCAGGGTTTGGGCTGCTTGGGCTTTTTTTTAGGAGGCTGAAATCCACGATATGCGGTAGTTGTAACACTTCCAACGTGCCTCTGTCTGTGTGTGTGTGTGTGTGTGTGTGTGTGTGTGTGTGTTATGACAGGCCGGCTGTGTTGCGACAGCATGGCTCTGTGGCTCGGACAGAGGGGTTTTTTGTTGTGCGTCGTGTTCCTATTGTCGGGGAAGGCCGGGGTGTGGATGCCTTTGA
>CM070097.1:21014026-21101526 GCA_036178185.1 Liparis tanakae | reverse complement strand
TTCCACCAGTTATGGCCTTTCACCTGGGCTCCCTGGGGTTCCTGACACCTTTCAAGTTCGACACCTACCAGTCTCAGGTCACCCAAATTATCGAAGGTACTGAACCTTCTCCAACCTGTCTGAACCCCTCTGGTTCCCTTTGGCATACGCTGGATGGATGTATGTATGTACGTATGTCTGTCTGTACAGTATGCATGTACAGCTGTATGTATGTACAGTATGTCTGTCTGTACAGCTGTATGTATGTACAGTATGTATGTCTGTACAGTATGTATGTACAGATGTATGTATGTACAGTATGTACAGAATGTCTGTCTGTACAGTATGTCTGTCTGTACAGTATGTCTGTCTGTACAGTATGTCTGTCTGTACAGTATGTACAGAATGTCTGTCTGTACAGTATGTACAGAATGTCTGTCTGTACAGTATGTACAGTATGTCTGTCTGTACAGTATGCATGTACAGCTGTATGTATGTACAGTATGTACAGTATGTCTGTATGTATGTCTGTACAGTATGTATGTACAGATGTCTGTTTGTCTTTGATATGAATGAGATAAATAACTGCTCCTCCACTTCTCCAGGTTGGTCTGCATTCTTGTGTAGGTGGAAGCATTGAATATATATATATATATATATATATATATATATATATATATATATATATATATATATATATATATATGTATGTATGTGTACATTTATTTTTATATGTATATATATATATTTTTTTTTTATATATATATGAATTTATTTCTAATATATATTTGTATATTTATTGATAATATATATACATAATATGTATGCGTGTATAAATGTATTTATAATATGTATTTATATTTATTATGTGTGTACGTATTTGTATATTATTTATGTGTATATATATATATATATTTATTTATAATATATTTATATTCTATACATATTTATATTCTATACATATTTATTTGTGTATATATATTTATATATAATATGTGTATGTTATGTATATGTTCCGAATGTAATAATATAAATGTGTATGTAGGTAATGTTGCCATCGTCCTGCGAAGTCGTTTGAAAGTCCGGGTTCTCAAAGAAAGCTGCGAGAAGAAGGCCAAAGTCGACGAGAACTGCATCATCCTGACCAACGGGGACGTCGACAGCGGCCGGAGAGCCGTGCAGTATCAGGTAACTTCTGCACCCCATCACCGGGCGGTCGGTACGCACTGTGAACATGACAAAGCGGGCAAAGCCATGCGGTTCACACACAATGACTCGCTCGACTTCGCCGCGATGCACAACGTGTTGTTGAAGAGCCACGGCCGTAAACACACAGACGCAGCTCTGACTGCAGCTAAGTGGTTAATCGTGATTGACAGGTTTGTTGACTGACACAAATCCCACGATGAGCCCGGCGACTCATCGAGTGTAGACCAGGTGTTGTGGTTTATGACAAACGTGTGAACACGTGTGTGTGCGCGTGTGTGTGCGTGTGTTTCAGGTGCTGAACGAGGTGGTGGTGGACAGAGGACCCTCCTCGTACCTCTCCAACGTCGACCTCTTCCTGGATGGACACCTCATCACCACCGTGCAGGGGGACGGTGAGTGGATAATCCGCCTGGGGGAAACCACAACGCTTCCACGCCGTCCGTCCAGGTCGCGCCGCACCGCCACCATTTTCATTGGCTGTCGAGATCCGTGCTGCAAGGCCGCGAGCGGTTACTGGCGTGAAACCAGTCTGATGGGGCGAGACGCAACTTCTAGTCTCAGAACCTCGGGCTTCACCTCCCAGCAAGCGTTGCTTTATACACACGGGAACAGGATTCTAGACATTTTCTGTTGACATTACAGCGCATACAAGCCGTCTCTAGTTGCATGTTTTTGAGTTCCTCCGGCTCGTGCAGACGACCTGCAGGTTGCAGGAAGTTTGTGTATCGTTCTCCTACTGGAGCAGAGTCACATGGTGGCTTCATTTAGTGGATTGCGTGAACACTAAATATGCAAGTGCATTCCACCGCGTGAGAACCGACGCACTCGCTGAACAAGCGTTACTTTTTAATAATGTGACGTGCCCTGTGGCAGTTTTTTTTTTTTTTTTTTTTTTTTGAACTGCACCACCCTTCAGTCCGTCGTACGCTCTCCACTTCCTGTTGGATTTTAGTGCTCAATCAATTGTGAGGGTAATTGGATATACTGTTGGATTCAATCGGTTTAAATAATTTAAAAAAATCAAAATTAGGGGTGTCACGATACCAAAAGTTCAGTAGTCGATACCGATACCAGTAAAATAACACCAATACCAATTTCGATACCACGGTAAAACAAAAAAGATTCCACGTACAATATATGTTAAATATTTGAAAAATAGCAAGACATACAAAACATGTGCAACAGAGCATATCACAACATAATAAAGTACAATTTTGTGGAAGCCTACACATGGTGCCTCATGTAGGCTTCATTTAGCTGGGTTAACACATCCTGAGTTCATATTTCACTTTTCTTTGTGGCAGATGATGCTGACATGGGTATTTGCTTTATCTCATCACAAAGCTCTTCTTTTGGTATCCATCAAGTAATGTTTCAGCAACGACACTCATTCTATGCATTCTTTGACAAGCCCTCCATCAGTAAATGTCTTTTTGTGTTGCCTCAAAATCCAACAACTCTGAGGGAACACTCATGAGTTGTTGGGCAGTGACCGTGTGTCTCAGGATCCTGGTTGTTCATATTGGGCTGTGAGGCCACTTATTTTCTGTGATCTCACTTCGGATTTGAGTGGGTATGTTTGTTCAAAACCTTTATGTTTTGTCTCATAATGGCGTTTCACATTGCCACTTTTAATAAGTCCCTCGGTTTCTGAACGTATAAGACACACTGGTGTTGTGCTCCCTGTGGGAAGTATGAACAGAAAAGAGTCTGTCCATTCCGGAATAAATGCTCTATTTTCTCTGTCAACTTTTCTTTTTTTGGAGAGCGACATTTGTTCCTTATGTTTCTCTCCCTTTCGCTGTCTCACTCGCATTATTCTCAACTTTCTCCGGCACAGTCGTCCGTTTCTCTCCCTTTGTTTTCTAAATGTATCGCTATCTTTCGTGATGTTTACCGCCGAGAATGCATAGATTTGATTGGCTGAGTGGTATCACGTGGGATGGCTTAACTCGCATGCAATTGGTCTGTTCGTTTCCACATCCGCTAAACCACTACCGTAAAGACTGAAAAGGCTGCACCGCGCCGCCGGTTACACAAATATATATATATATATATATATATATATATATATACCTCTCCACTTGACAGCTTGCTAGCTAACGTTAGCTTCCGAGGAGCGCAGCGCGAGCCCCCATCATTTCCCGAAGAGGCGCAGCGCCGATGCCAGCTGTTGGCATCGGCGCTCACGGTACTTGCGGTACTTACGGTACTTCAAAAAAATAGGTATCGTCGGTATTTTGATATTGAGTACCGTAAGTATCGGTTCTCGTGACATCCCTAATCAAAATACCAAGTGTTCTTTGGTGCCAGTTTCTCTGTATGATGAGAGAATTAATCTATTGCAATCAAAATAAGTGTGTATATATATATATATATATATATATATATGTATGTGTGTGTGTGTGTGTGTGTATATATAATATATATATATATATGTGTTTATTTATAAATAATATGTGTATATATTTATTTATCTATTATAATGAAAAGAAGTGTGTGTGTGTATGTATGTATGTATATATATATATATATATATATATATATATATATATATATATATATTTATATATATTCTTTTGAATTCAATCGCTTTAAATAATTTATAAATCAAAATAACAAGTGTTCTTTGGTGCCAGTTTCTCTGCATGCTGAGAGAATTAATCTATTACAATGAAAATAAGGGTTGGTTGCAGTCCTAATCTATTCTATGGTGTTGGTGTGAGATTAAGAGGCCAACAGGTGTGTTTGACTTGTCCAGACACATTTTGTTATCTGTTCACGCACTTTGATCTTTGATTTCTAGCTGGAGGAAGTGGACAACGTTGACCTCGAGCTTTTAAAACCGTTTTAAATCCGGCACGTACTTTAAAATATCCAAACGTTTCCTCGTCGCCCTGCACGGCCGCAGCGTGCGTCACCCAGACGTGTCGTTGTCGTCCTCTAACCCATCGTGTCCCCCCCCCCCCCCTCAGGTGTGATCGTGTCCACGCCCACGGGCAGCACGGCGTACGCGGTGGCGGCGGGAGCGTCCATGATCCATCCCAACGTCCCGGCCATCATGATCACGCCCATCTGCCCTCACTCGCTCTCCTTCAGGCCCATCGTGGTGCCCGCCGGCGTGGAGCTCAAGGTACGCCCGCCGCCTGAGTCCGTTCAGGTCTTACCTACAGGGTTCCTACGCTCATGGGAAACCTGGAAAAGTCCTGGAATTTTTGTATAGTTATTTCCAGGCCTGGAAAAGTCCTGAATAAAGTAAAATCTCCAAAGTTTTAGAAAAGTCGCAGGCATTTTTTATATTTTTATATATATATAAACAATGAATAAGCTTTTGAAAGAATGACGCTCCAAATTTAAGTAGGCATAATCGCACATTTTTCGCGCTGCAAGTGAACGCACCGCAACTGAAAAGACATGCATGTTTATTCTTTTAATCTAAACTATTGTCTCTCATTCATTTGTGTGATTTAAGGTTATAAACGGTATGCTCTGTAATTCTCATTGTTAGTTTGAATAAGACATTTTCTCACTTTTTCATGGATGCACCGAGATTTCAATAATTTGGTCATGGAAATTTGGTTTAAAGTCCTGTAAATGTATTGATCAACACGTTTCTAATATGCATCTCCTGCATGAGCTCATACTACGACTATATTAAATCAATCAGTTGTCAAAAGAGAGACGGGCTGGTTTTACAGGGTGTGACTCCAAATGATATACACCAAAAATACCTGTTGTGTTCAATGAAAAGAAGTAAATGAAAGTGACTTGTGGATTAATTTCAGTGAACATTTTTGTGGTTTAAGATTACATAAGAAATAAACATTTGTTTGTGATTATTTTTAGATCATGCTGTCGCGTGAAGCGAGGAACACGGCCTGGGTGTCGTTCGACGGGAGGAAGAGACAAGAGATCTGCCACGGAGACAGGTGAGCCGCCGAGTAAACGGAGGGCGGCGAAAGCCCCGAGACGCCGTAACGGATCAGAGGTTCAACGCCCGGCTTCCTCAACCCTGACCGGCTTTGTTGCGTAACCGCGGCAACCGGCTTAACGGGTGTGACCCAAACGGTTCACCACTCGCCAGATCCAGTTTTTCCCTGTTATGCAACTCGCCTTCCTGGTTCTTGAAATGAGCCCCAGTGTGTGTGTGTGTGTGTGTGTGTGTGTGTGTGTGTGTGTGACGCATACCTGAACAAACGCCCAGGGTTGCTTCAGGAGGAAGTTGCGTTCCTGCATCTGATGTCAACACGTCCCCTTTTGTGTGTTTTTGAGCACCTGGACTTTTCTCTCTTGTTCATCGATTGCGACACAAAACCTGATTTTATTTAAATATTTTTTTATTTTTTTTATCTTTTGTTCCAGCATCACCATCACCACTTCCTGCTTCCCTGTTCCCTCCATCTGTTTCCGGGACCCGGTCAACGACTGGTTCGAGAGCCTGGCCCAGTGCCTCCACTGGAACGTGAGGAAGAAGCAGAACTACCTCAGCTCGGAGGACGAGGAGTTCTGAGGCGTCTCTTCGAGGCCTTCGCCAAAGTCTCAAGCACCCCATCGGTCCTGGTTTTGAGTTTGATCCGTTTCGCCCTGTGCTGATTCTGCTTCTGCTTCTGGATCGCTCTCACCAAACTCGGAATAACGTTGCCTCAATTTTTAAAAAATGTGTTAATTATATTTAAGCATTCTTCTTGTTTTCATACTTACTATCAAAAGGCCCTTTTTCACAAGTCTTTTTTTATTTTATTAATGCTATTTTCCTCCTCAATGACACTTTTATTCAAATATATCCCTCTTGGTGAGGGTGGAGTTGCCGAGTCCAGCTCTGAGCCGCTCCCCTCCCCCGATGTATTCTCCTCTAAACTCCATCGGTCCAGTTTCCCCGGATGTTACTTTCCCCCCGAGCTGCAGCTGCTTTTCTCTCCGGCTCAACGCGCCGATGAATGCTGCCGAGCTGGTTGAGTTTATTAAAGTCAGCCGCGAGATTAATTTACATAACTCCCGCGGCGAGTGACAGGAAAGTTATCTACAGCCGAGTGGATGAAAGGTGAGGAGGCGGAGCCTGGTGACAACTCCACTCTCTTAAATGAGGATTATTTTTATTTTTTTAATGAGTGTAATAAAAAAATCCGAGAAAGACATACAACATTCAAAAATGGGCATTTTGAGATGAAATGAATAAATAGCAAAGAAAAGGAGGAAATAAGGTTCCCTCAACATGGATAACATCTTCTCAATAGTGGACACCTTGGGGTTCCATAGTAAACTAATTTAAATGTTGCCTCAACGAGCAACTTTGAAGAGACCGGCTTTTGACAAGTAATCCGGAGGGAGTACAAAACTCGGGATGAACTCTGACTAAAGCTCTGAAGGTCCGTTATCGCATCACTCTTGCTCCGTTTTGGCACTTTTTAGTCTTTTAAGATGGACGGCAGGGACACATCTCGTACTTTATAAACAAGTTAGTTCTTTCAGTCGAGGCTGGACGTTTTTCAACAACAACAAATAACGTTTAAAACATCTGTTCAATCAAACTCACACAAACTTACTCGGTGTTAATCAAATCAGGAAAAATAACTGATGTAATATCATGAATGAAATGACAAATGTTGTCTTACAGATTTCTGTAGGAGCGGGGCGGGGGAGGGGAGGGGGGAAGTAGATTTACAGCCCATCTACTTGGCAATAGCGACCCAAATGTACAGACTGTGCCTTAAAACGCGGGTATATCGTGAATTAATAGGAGTGTAACTTTTCAAGGTTTTTTACATCGTTGCGGCGGCGCGGCCACACACTCGTTGTCGCCACATGCTGTCGCCGCTGTCGCCGCCGTCTGCTGCACATGACACTCGAGGGGCCGCTGGGGGCCGTTGCGTAACCTTCGCTCTGCAGTCGTCGTCGTTGGCGACGCGTTGCATGATGTCGGAGGCGCAGGCCGGTGGTCGTCGCTCCCGTGTCTTCAGTGTCCTTTTTAACGTTTGTTTTTCCAAAATGCCGTTTAAGCCATAGCTGAGCTGTGTGTGGGGTTTATAGACCGGATGTCTGCGGGTGATTTTTAAGGATTTGTAGTCTTTCCGACTTTGCTACAACTACACTGTGTTGATGAATACTTGTGGCCTACCGTACACGTCTGTCCACATGTTTTTCTAGATCATAATTAATATTAATATATGTATGTGTGTGTATATATATATATATATATACACAAATATGTATATATTAATTAATATATATATATATATATATATGAATATATCTATAATAATATATACATATATATATATTTTATATTAATTTATAAATATGTGTGTATATATATATATATACACATATTATATTTATTTATACATATATATTAATTAATATATTGATATATATTATTATAGATATACTCACAAAATCTAAATTGGCTTAACAAATAGTGTCTAACTCCAATGGACCAACTGAGCTCTGAAAAGGCAATCATTCCTTTAACTCTTGGGTATGTGTGTATATATTGTATGTGATATTTGAATAAGATTTATTTTGTAAAGTCAATATGTTTATTAATCCGTTTACAATGTATCTTATCATTGCTGAAAATAAATCTATTTGATACTTTTTTACATTAATAAGCTCTATAATTAATTATTTTTGTCGACCAATACGTCTCAGTCTGGCAACGTTTTAAAAAAAACGCTTTTAATATATCAGAAGTACTTGTATAAGTACTTATACAACAACTTGATGTCATGTTTTCCATCAGTTCTTTAACATGTGTGAGAACAACGTGAAAGGCTCCGCTTGTTTCCATTGTCCACGGATCAAGTTCTGCAGCAAGAAAAATAAAAACATTTCGCTTCTATTTCCTGAGTCGTCAACTCTCAAAGTGCTTTTCACTTTTCTAACTGACTTTTGTATTTGTACGGTTGTTTCTTATATGAATCTTACCTTACTCTTCCTTTTTTTTTTTTTCACAGCACTTTAATAAACGGTACATTTAACGAGGGAGTGCGTCTCCTCCTGTCTGATCCTGTTCTTCACTGAAAGCTGAAGTCCTCGTGGCTTCATGCTCTGAATCATGAACTGTGGTGTAAACTGTAAGTTATCCATTACTGACATCGTCCCTGGATGCAACTCCAGTTCTGTGAATATGTTACTTTTTTAACGCGTTGCAGAAAGAACAAATATTCCAGTGTCTCCCAAAGAAGTAGTCGAGACGATGCAGACTACAGGGTGGCAAAGTTTGACAATAACCATTTAAAAAAAGCTCAAACTAAAGTTAGTCCACATTGGATGTAATTTACAGGAAGAAAACAAGATATTTATAAGTAAAAACGGCTTTTATTTTGGAAAAAAAGATATTGCAAAGTAAAATCAGCTTTTATTTTGGAAGGAAACAAGATATTTCAAAGTAAAAGCAGCTTTAGCTTTGGAAGAAAATTAAATATTTCAAAGTAAAAGCAGCTTTTATTCTGGAAGAAAACTAAATAATTCAAAGTAAAAGCTTTTATTTTGAGAAAAAAATCATTGGAGGCTACAAACACCAATAACTTAAGGTGTTTCAATACTGCAATATAATAATACAAAATAATCGAGGTCAAGCAAACCATTGGTTTTCCAGCAGTAATTCATTCCTGAATGTACTTTCTGGGGATCTAGTATTTGGACTTAATCTTGCTAAAAACAGTCCCCAATGTTCTCGTAACTCCTGTTTGAGGAACTCTGGTAAATTATTCTGACTGTCCATGTTCATACATGCACTGCATACTATATGCATAACGACACGATGCCGTTTCTGTTGTTATGCTGCAGCAGCTCATGGGGCCAACATCGATTCCTGGATGTCTGGGCCTCAGATTGGGAGACAGTGGGTTCTGGGCCTAGGAGTGTGTATAAAAACAACAGAAGACACAGGTTCATGTTGGGGATGTTCAGTCCGGCCGGAAGCAGAGCCCAACATCGCACGGCTGGCAGAACCCCAAACAACAGAAAGATAAGAAGGTTATGAGGGACCGGGGAATGCAATCAGGGCGGGCTAGTAATCATACAGGAAGGCAAAACACGCACGCACGCACGCACGCACGCACGCACACACACACACACACACACACAGGCAAGAAGTATAGCTACCTGTGTGCTATTTGAGAAGTCCATGCTGCGGACCGGCCCGGTGTGTTTAGGAGGGACTGGAAAAGGAATCTGTGCATCGTTTTCCTCTGAAGTACAAGTCCAGGTAGCATAAAGAGTTGCATGTCTTTGATGTGCTTTGGGGGCCTTTTGTTATTTTTGGGATACGGTGAGTTTGAATAGTGACATCATTTAATATTTTACTCATCTAAACATAATAAATCCATAGCTGCATTTTATTTGGATCAATCGTAGCCTAACTGTATTCAATTCATAATAATCACCTGGTTATCAAATAATACAATTAAATAAATTCCAATAATCACTGTGAAGGTTTTTGACTGCACAATTTTGAAAGTTCAATTCAACTCGGTTTATTTTATATAACCCAATATCACAAATTACGAATTTGCCTGAGCGGGCTTTATAATCTGTACCAATACGACATCCCTGACCTTTGACCTCACGTCGGATCAGGAACAACTTGTTTGGTTTTATTTTTGTTGACAACCCAGTATCAGAGCAGAGAGACTCTGCTGTCGCCTCGCTTCAACCATTAAATCAATGGAATCACTGTTGAATTCAAAATATAACTCATCAGTGTGTGCTGCCCTCCAGTGGTCACAGTGGGGAACTACAACTCCTCAAAAATGTTCGACAGTATTTAATATTGGTATAATTAGGTAATGTATTTATTATATTAAAATAAAACAAGACTAGCAATGCGATTATACCAAATTGAGAATAAAAAATATATAGCAGTATTGGTAAACTTAACAAGTTGTCTTATTCAATAATCCAAGCTATAAAATAACTAGTTATTTAAGCCTCGAATTGAATGAAGGTTGGTGTTATAAATATCAGTTATAGGTGTAGTAGTGCACAATTATGTATTCATATACAGCAGAACTGTATACATACATTTTGATTAGCAGTGTGGTTGCTGGCAGTGGTGTTGTCCATTTAAATACATGTATTTGGAATAATAACCTCCATGTTTATATAAATAAATGCATTGGGAATAATAACCCCCATGGCCATTTAAAGAAATGTAAAGGAATATAACCTCCATAGGAGTCACAGTTGATAAACACCGATATCAGGCAGAGGTCCTTTAATTATTTATGTTGGTTTACGTTTCAATTTTTTAAATTTAAAATAAAAATGTGTTTTATTTTTAAATTGTATTACCACATTGATCATATTATCATATTGATCAACGGTTTGAATACCTCGTTTTATATTTTATCTCGTGGCATTTGCAACAAAATTGAAACGTGAATCTCACCGGAAACGCAGCAATTGGATCTTTCAAAATAAAACCAGATTAGTTTATTCCGGCGAAAAAAACAAATTCATAAACACGAATACCTATTTAACATTAACATAGCAACACATTTATATTGGATGAGTTTGTACCCGGGATAAACTTATCCTACGGGTGACCTAATGTGGCCAACTGAACTTTTAACGTGTGCAAAATGCAAAATTTTGAAAGGGTGTTCGGCTTCAACAGTGTGGTCTTCTTATTTTTTTACATTTTATTATCACATATATATTAACCAACGGGTTTAACACATCGTTTTATATTTTGTCTCGTGGCATTTGCATCAAAATTAAAATGTGAGTCTCACCGGAAACGCAGCAATTGAATCTTTCAAAATAAAACCAGATTATTTTATTCCGGCGAAAGACACAAATTCATAAACACGAATACCTATTAAACATTAACAGAGAGGTTGTACCCCGGATAAACTTTTCCCACGTGTGACCTAATGATGCCAACTGAACTCATAACGTGTACAAAATTGAATTCGCGAACGCCCGTCTTATTTTGAAAGGGCGTTCGGCTTGAACGGTGTTGTCTTTCGGGTCGACGCGACGCGGCGCGTGTATTGTGAGCAGCCACGTCGCAACGGCAGGTGCATGGACTCTCGACCCGGGTTACCCCGACAGATAGGTGCCTTCTGAGTAATCGTGAGCGTTGAGTAAACATGGCGGACGGCACGGCTGGCTCTGGAGCCTCCGCTCGTTTCCACCCCACGCTGTCGCCACAAACACACCGCGGCTAACGTCAACGTGCAACTTCCTCCTTTTATTCCGCGCTCTCCGGCGGACCCGGCCGGGTTTTTGCAACAGTATACGGCCCAAGTGGAAGCAGCCGCAGTCCCGGAGGTGAGACCCTGATACCCCGCGTCACAGCTAACTCACCCACTCGAAGTTTACAGCCCGTGTGGGTCCTTTAGCATCACGGTTGCCTGTAATGACACGGAACCGCCACTTGGGGGCGCGTCAACAATCAACGCGGACAGTTCGTGTGAAAAGTGGTCCAAGTTTAGCTTCGTTCTCGGTGGAGATGCTCAGTTGAGTTTAGATAGATAGGTAGATAAGATAGATATATACTTTACAGAGCTGCCAACTTTTCAAAAAACCTTGGAGTGAGATTTTGTCGGGGTTGACGCGCACGCAGCCACACGCAGTGGTGGCTCAAATATTAGGAAATTTGAATTAATTTGGCCTTGAACCCATGTTATACCTCAATCTGGCCTGGCAAAGGTCTTTTACCAGGCATCTTTGCTACCTTAAAGAATTAAAATGTTTTAATAACTGTACTCTCATTTACAAAAACATGTCTAATTATATTGCAAAAATGTCCTGTCTTTATGTAAAATTATTTAGAATACATCTTACTTGTTCAAAGTATTGTTTTGAAAAAAATTGAGAGGGTCCTTTTCCTAGGCCTGCAAATAAAAAGATAAATGCTATGTGGGCAGCGCTTAAACAATTCTATGATGTTTTGAGCATGCAGTACACCAAGAGGTCTAAGGTGCTCTCCTGCTTGTTATGACAGCTGACATCACCACACAATCACACAAACAAACACAGCACATTATTTATTTCAAGATGTAAAGTTTAAGAGAGTGAGGACTTAGTTGAACCACATGTCATTAACAGCTCTCAGGTTCTAAAGACAGGTAAGAGTGACTGATGCTTTATTTTCATTGGTTGCTGTATTAAATCTTACCCAGATACAACAGATAGGTTCTTTTCTGATTGGCTATTGTGTAGCCCAGCTCTTCTTTTGGATTGGCTGATAAATTCCTCCAGGGAGCGCGTGATTTCCCCACGGTGAGGGCAGCGGGGCCACCTCATGTTTGCGCGCTGCGGCACATTAAATAGCCAAGTTTTTTTTCTGCGTGATAAATACGATGTGTGGCGGGAGTGCGTGACTTAAGACCCGAAATGCGTGACACTTGAGAGCCCCGCATTAACATACCGTAGTCTCTGCTCGTTGTCTGTCTGAACATCTTCTTCTGCTTCTAACTTCGGGACTCTTTGGGGTAAATAGGATGTGTATGCAGCGAACAGGTTTACAGATGCGCTCCTTAGCGCCATCTATCGTCGCGGAGTTTGAAAAGGAGCCAACGCGCTTCGGCCCAAATCAGACTTTCTTTTGCCGTGAGAAATTGGTTGTGTGGCGTGAGAGCGTGTGAAAACACGCAAAAGCGTGTGTCACACGGCGAAACCGTGAGCGTTGGCAGCTCTGACTTTATTAATCCCCAAGGGTAAATTTGTCAAAATGTAGTTGAAGGAGGAGCTCTGTGATGCCGTGAGACAAGACCACGAAATAGTTAAATAACGTAGGCGTTAGTAGCCCATAAACATGTACTTTACGACATGTTTAGTCATTTAAATAGTCCAGCTTTGGTTTGTGCTGCGGGCGGACGTGTGTGGACATCAGTTCCGTAATGTCACTGGGGCAAAGGCTATTTAAAAGTGAGGAGATGGTTATGTGTTTATATATGGGGTTAGCAGGTATGTCTTTCAATCAGGGGGTTGTCGGTTCAATCCTAACCCTAGTCGATGTGTCCTTGAGCAAGACTCTTAACCCTGAGTTGCTCGCTGCAGCTGCGTCTACGGTGTATGAATGCGACATGATTGAAAGTCGCTTTGCATGAAAGCGTCCGCTAAATGAAATGTGATTTAATATCCAGAAGGTTCTCACAGGTGAATCTTTAATATGCGACTGTTGCCTTCAGGGGAAACCCGGAAAACTGAAGCTGACTGCGAGACGGACGGCCAGACGGTTCACCCGGAGGATGGACTGACGCTCGCAGCTCTCGGCGAACCCTCACCTCCCCCTCGTCGCCCACCTGCAGGGTAGTGGGGGGGCCGGCCCCGCAGGCGGGAATGCCGGGCGGCAAGCAGCCGCACCAGCTGTGGCGCCTCCTGTCGCCGCTCCGCGCCCACCCGGAGCGCGTGGTGCTGGCCCGCAGCGAGAGCCTGCCGGGGGAGCAGGTGCTGAGGCTCACGGTCACCGAGACGACGGTGATCGAGGCGGAGTCCGGGGTGTGGAACTGGCGCTCCCTGTCCTACCTGGGCCTCTGGTACTTCTTCAGCTTCTGCACCCTGTTCCTCAACAAGTACATCCTGTCGCTGCTGGAGGGGGAGCCGAGCATGCTGGGTAAATAAAAGCACGCGCGAGCTGTTGCTCACTGGGCCGAATGAGGCCTTCTCGTAATGTTACTGACGATATATGTTGTGGTGCTGCGTAAAATATTAGCAGGGTTCGTGGAATTTTAAAATGTTGATTTCCAGGCCTGGAAAAGTCATGGAAAAAACTTAAATCACAAAAGTTTTGGAAAAGTCATGGAAATTTGTTATATTCACTTGTTCATTTACGCCGAGTTTGAAATAATGAATGTTTTAGAGAGAAAGACTCAAAATATAAGCCGGCGTACGCTCTCATACTGGCGGCGCAATTTTCTTTTTTTTCCCGCGTTACAAGTGAACGCACCGTAACTGGAAAATTCGATGGCCATCGGGAAGCAAATGTTTATTCTTTTAATAAAATATTGTCTCTTATTCATTTGGTTCATTAAATGTATACTGTATGCTTTGGAATTCACATTGTTTAAATACTAAATGTTCTCACTTTTTCATGTATAAATCGAGATTTCAGTTTGGTTCATGGACATTTGGTTTAAAGTCATGGAAAAGTCCTGGAAATCCACTGGTCAACATGTGTAAGAACCCTGTATTAGTATTTAACGGCATCGGATGGTTCACTGTGGTGTATTTTGTGTTGTTGCGACTCCCCAGGAGCCATCCAGATGCTGTCCACCACCGTCATCGGCTTCCTCAAGATGTTTGTTCCCTGTTGCCTGTACCAGCACAAGTCCAGAACCGAGTACCCCCCCAACTTCATCATGACCATGCTGTTCGTTGGGCTCATACGGTCGGTACCCCCACCCACCCCTCTCTTTCTCCCAGTCATTTAAGTAAAACAAAGTAGTGTAAAGTTGCTTATAGATTTACAAATGATGCAATCCCACCCTTTTTTTCCCCATTTTTAACGCAAACCCAGCCCGTGTGTAATCCTTCTCTCCGTCTTTCAGGTTCTCCACGGTGGTTCTGGGCTTGGTGAGCCTGAAGAACGTGGCGGTGTCCTTCGCCGAGACGGTGAAGAGCTCGGCCCCCATCTTCACCGTCATCATGTCCTGGCTGATCCTCGGGGAGTACACAGGTAGAGGACGCACTGGATGCCAGCGGATTGCCTTTCGTCTCTGATCCGCCGCGTTGTTGGTCTGGGTTGACGATACGATAAAATTGATTTAAAACACCTTTTTTTTTTTTTTTTTTTTTTTTAAACGACTTTTCCTGAATTTCACGTAAACAAGGGCACTGAACGCGTTGTCGCGGCGTAGCTCGTGCACACAAATCACTTCAGGCATCCAGCCAGGGGAAAGTAAGACGTCATGGTGGTTTGGCCACAAAGATGGAACAGAAACGCCAGAAAAACCGGTTCTACTGGGCTAACTTGTCCGCTTGTGGGCCTCTTCGATCACGCGTCGCGGGCCTACCTCACGACGGCCCCGAGGGGAAAGAATTCCAGTCGCGGTGTTGAGTGCGTCGGTGTTGATTGAGTCACGGCATCGTGCTGTTGGTCCCGCCCCCTCCAGGGCTGTGGGTGAACCTGTCCCTGTTCCCGGTCATGGCGGGCCTGGCCCTCTGCACCGCCACCGAGATCAGCTTCAACGTGCTGGGCTTCTCCGCCGCCCTCTCCACCAACGTCATGGACTGGTACTGCAGCGCTCGACGTCGTCCCGACAGCTGTGCCCCACGCTCTGTCTTAACCCCCCCCCCCCCCCCCCCCTTATCTGTGTGTGATCTCAGTTTGCAGAACGTGTTCTCCAAAAAGCTGCTGAGCGGAGACACGTACAAGTTCAGGTAAAAGACGCAGAGACGATGACGCTGGGTCCGATCTCGCACGTGCTCTAAAGACCTTTTTTTTTTTTTTTTTCTCGCGTCCAGCCCTCCGGAGCTGCAGTTCTACACCAGCGCGGCGGCGGTCATGATGCTCATACCGGCCTGGATGTTCCTCCTGGTAGGTCGACACGCAGCCGCTCCAATTAGGACTCGACTGAACTACTTTATGGTGTTTTAGGGGAAAGTCTCTCGTCATTTGCCGCTATTCTTAAACGTAAAGCGGTGTGACGCTTGGCGTCGAAAAAACGCACGAGGGCAAAGGTCAGAACTGCCCCGAAGAAATGTAATGTTGCCCCTGATATCAGGAGGAGAAGAGCAAGAAATGTCCCCATGTTTACGATATTTAATAGTTTTGTTTTTGTTCCTTATTGTGTGTCCTATCTGTGTTGCCTGTTAATAGATTTTTTTATTATATAAAAACAAAGAAATAAGATATAATTGTTATTAGTTTAAAAAAAATGTAATAACAATGAATAACCCCCCCAAAAAAGATATCTTTTTTAATAGTGTTTAAAAAAAAGTAATAACAATAGATAACCTAAAAGAAATAAGAATACAATTGGATTTAATTGTCTGATTTATATTATTTTTTTGTTTAAAAAAATCTACGAAACACTTTGTCTGCTGTAATTAATACTCTTATTATTGTCATTTTTATGACAATTGCTCATCTACTATAAGCCTAAATAAGTATATTTATTATTTTTGAATGGTTAAATGTTATTTAAAAAATTTCAAAAAGCCCCCCCCCCCAATATATTTTTGATGCCCCTGGGTTTCAGTCAGTTGGGGCAACCTTTCTATCTGATTTTGGGGGCAACACAATAGTAATGTGTGTGTAATAAAACCTGACGGGGGTGAAGGGAGAGTTTGTGACGTCGTGTTGGTCGTGCAGGACATCCCGGTGGTCGGGAAGAGCGGCCGGAGCTTCATCTTCAACCAGGACATCATGCTGCTGCTGCTCATCGACGGCGGCCTCTTCCACCTGCAGAGCGTCACCGCCTACGCGCTCATGGGGCGCATTTCCCCCGTCACCTTCAGGTAGGACACTTTCCATGTTTGGCCTCTTCTGGCTCCGAGTGCCGCCGCTCCTCCCTCGCTCGTACCGGCTGCAGGTCGGGTGTTCTGATAAACTCGGATTAGAATCGCCCCACGCCCTGTTGGCCTCTTTTATTGGGTACCACTTGAATATGATCCCGTTTATCTTGCTACAGAGTGATTGGCAGCGGTGTGTGATCAGTGGATAACAACATGCTGCATGAGCTCATTCTCCAGCATGTTAAAGGGAACTGCACCTATTCTTTAATCCTCCTGTTACCTTTAGGGTCAATCTGACCCCAGGCTGTTTTTCACTGTCAAAGTGTCAAACATATAAGAAATATCAACTTTTTTATTTATTTAAAGGGCTATTTAGGTCGTCAACAAACAAGCATAAAGTACCTGACACTTAAACTTGGGAAACAATATTAATTCTAATAATTTTCTGGAGGTTTTAATTGCTGGGGTCAAATTGACCCCGGGGTCAAATTTGTTAGTAAATGTGAAGGAAACGGGAGGGTTAAAAGAAAGAAGAGTTGTATGTATCTAAAAGGAACAGTTAAAACATGAGTGCCACCATTTGATACTCTGGACCAGATTGTAGAGCTACTTTGCATCTGGAGTCCCTCAACACACCAAAACAAACATGAAACAATAACAAACGGTACAGGATAAGACACACTGCGACACTATGAGGTAGGAAGAACACAAAATACACACAATCCGAAGCTACAGCACATCAAAAGTAAGTAATACATACTATTAAAAGTAAGTAATGCATACCAATAAAAGTAAGTAATGCATACTATTAAAAGTAAGTAATACATACTATTAAAAGTAAGTAATACATACTATTAAAATAAGTAATACATACTATTAAAAGTAAGTAATACATACTATTAAAATAAGTAATACATACTATTAAAAGTAAGTAACGCATACTATTAAAAGTAAGTAATGCATACCAATAAAAGTAAGTAATGCATACTATTAAAAGTAAGTAATGCATACTATTAAAGTAAGTAATAAATACTATTAAAAGTAAGTAATGCATGCTATTAAAAGCAAGTAATGCATACTATTAAAAGTAATGCATACTATTAAAAGTAATGCATACTATTAAAAGTAAGTAATGCATACTATTAACAGTAAGTAATTCATGCATTTGCACCCTCTCCACACAATGCCGCGGCGCTGAGTGGCGCCTCCGTCGTGTTTCTCCGAGCAGATGATTATCTCCTCATCTCATCCAGGCCATGAAAGTCGATCGTACTTGTAAACAACAACAACCCTCCCCCCCCCCCCCCCCCCCACCACCACCACCACCACCCTCCTCCCCAGCGTGGCCAGCACCGCCAAACACGCCATGGCCGTGTGGCTGAGCGTCATCGTGTTCAGCAACCAGGTCAGCATCTACAGCGCCGTGGGCACCTTGCTCGTGTTCCTCGGGGTCTTCCTGTACAACAAGGCCCGGCAGATGCAGCGGGCGGCCTCGCGGGCCGAGGCCGCGGCGCCCAGCCACACGCCACTCCTCCAGGACGAGAAGGGCCACGCCCCCGCGGCGAGGACGCAGAGCCTCCGGAAGGGAAGCGCCTGAAGCGGGATCACGGTGCGGACGAACATCCCTCCTTCTTTTCTGCTTTCCCGCGGCGGTCCGATGAGGACGACTGGATATCGGACACACTCCAGTTAAGGAGGACCCACTCGTGTTTTTCCGCTTTTCCCAGGATGCATTTAGGCGCCACTGTCCTGTCTTCGAGCTTATGGTAGAGTTTGAGGACCGGCTTTGGCCCGCTGCGTCGTCTAAAAGCAGCTCAGGTTCATCCTTTTGAAGGACGTGACTTCTGTGAGTCCCTTTTTGTTTGTCTTTATAAGTGCACTCAAGAGTGCGCCGGGTTTATCTCTCATCTGTGGTTCTTTTGTGAATATCTGTAAATCATTGACGCTTTAAAATTTTAAATTCTGTGTCCGTCTGGACTGCATCTGGATCGAGATGTGAACCGGGCGTTGGCGCCCGACATCGGGAGGCCTTTCGGAGGCTCCTTTCTTTCTTCTTTCTTTCTTTTAAACAATGTGTGGAACATTTAAAAGCCACGTAATGCATTCCAGGAATGCTCATCGTCGTACTCCCATCACTAAGTGTGACGTGTGCATGTCGAGGGCTTTTTGTACTTAAATTAGGTTTCTTTGTAAACGGACATTTTCCCCCAGTGCATGCTGGGATCGCAGCCTTCAAACTGAAAGGGGCCTTAGAGAGTGAACGGGAATGGATTGACAAAGCGCTGTAGATGACGCGTTCATCATCTTTTAGAAAATTGCTCTAGTGCAACTCGGGTGTTTTTGTTTTTGCGGCTTTGATGATCGAGCGACTTCAGAAGGAATCCTCGAGTCGTCTTCGGTGAGCATCCGGCGGTCTGCAAACGAGTCTGGCAGAACTGCAAAAACATAATCCTGACTTGTAATATTCCAGTTTTCATCCCCCAAAAAGGCTTCCTGACCCATGGATACAACCACTATTAATCAATCCCAGTACCACTCACGAAAGGGTCACCTCCCGGCTGCTCAGGAATACGCCTGTGATCATTCGAGATTCACACGAGCCACGTGTTTCCCCTCACGGACGCCGTGCCAAGAAAACGGTTGCGTGGTGTCAAAAATCTGATGTAGATATGAATTTTTATTCCGACCACACCGCTTCAATCCCAGGTCTCCTATGCACACGTTTCTTTTTAGTAACTAACTAAATCATCGTCTGTTAGCCATGGTCGGACTGGCCGGCATCATTTTAGATTTAGTTTTTTTGTGACGTGTTATGTGCTCATGCTTCGGCATCTGTTTTGGAACATGAGCAAATGGGTTTTCTGAGTTGAAGTTTTTTTTTTAGACATTAATATTTTCATTCTGTCTGGTTGTTTTTGAAGAATTATGTTTAAAAGGGCTTATAAAACCTGAGCTGCAATTTGTTATCGATGCCCTACGAATATATGTTTGACATCTTCTCTTCCGTTTTAATTCTTGTTGAAATGCTGCCTCAAGAGGAAAAGTCCAAAAATAGATTTTTTTTTTATTTTTGTGTGTATTTGTATCATTAAGAGTTCAGAAGTGTGTGAGAGAGAGAGAAATTTGTGTGGGGACGTGCAAATCAATTATGTATAAAAGGAATTCACTCTTAGTGAAGACGTAATGATGTTTGAACACTGCAGGAAATAAAATAAAGTATTTTCTACGGCACGTTGTGTAAATGTTTTTTATTTTTAGTTTCAGTAATTCTTTTGTTGCATTGCTGAGTTAGATACACAGTAGTATTGTGATTATAACTTATCACATATCCAATTAATCCTTTATAAAACATACATTTTCATTCATTCTCCTCCGTGTAAAGCCACTAAGAGGTCGCTGTAAATGCAAAACACTAACATGATGCCACATGAAATATAGAACATAGAAAAACTGGAGTGAAGTTAGTATAAAATGCTGCATGGATGACAAACTGGAGGAAACCGAGACGTCAACAGCCGCCGTCTGAGAGCAAAGACAGTTCCGTAGAGACGGAACTATCCGTATTATTAAATTCACACAAAGATTAATGAGTTGATTAATGAGTCTTCACATTTGGATTCTTTCTGAAGGCATAGTTGACTTCCAGTTGTTGAATACACACACTTTACGCATGTGTGGCCTTCAAGTACAATTTCTTAGGGGTGTCACCGCGAATTCATTACGCTCCATCTTAAAACTGGGACCGGTTCATGTAATCCGACCGACAGTCAAATCGTGTTTCTGCGTATTCAAATGTCCTCGCCGCTGGAAGCTCTCTTTTTTTTCACGCAGCGAGGTCACCTGGTCGGCGGGTAGAAAGTCCTCATCAGACTCTCGTAGCTGAGGAACGTGACGGCGTTGACGGGGAACGCCCTCAGGCAGTTCAGCAGGAGGCCTTTGAAGAAGACCCTCGCTCCCTCCTCCCTGAAGCTCACGCTCATGCAGTGCAGGACCCCTCGGTACGCCCGGCCTTCGGCCCCCGACATCTGGAGCCGGACTTTCACCACGTCCATGGGCGTGGCGAAGGCCCAGGTCACCACGCCCGCCACGCCGCCCGCCATCATTATTGCGAACGTACCTGAAATATTTTGCGGGTGATGTGAAACGTGGAAGTTACATCGGGGTCACCTTTTATTACCTTCGCTTTGAAAATCAGGGTTCTTACACATTTTGACCAGTGGATTTCCAGGACTTTTCCATGACTTTTCACCAAATTTCCATGACCCAACTGAAATCTCGGTATAAACATGAAACATTTAAAACATTTTACGTATTGATTGCGTACGCCAGATTATATTTTGAGCGTCTTTCTTTAAAAATCACATTTATTATTTCAAACACGGCGTAAATGAACACGTGATTTTAACAAATTTCCATGACTTTTCCAAAACTTTTATGATTTAAGTTTTTTCCATGACTTTTCCAGGCCTGGAAATGACCATTTTAAAATTCCATGACTTTTCCAGGTTTTCCATGACCGTACGAACCCTGGAAAATGCGGAAGGTAATGTTTTGATCGCTGTGTATTTGTATGCGTGCGTGCGTGTTATTCGTATAAGGCAAAAAGTATTAAACCAAATCACATGAAATTTGGTGGGATGATTGGTTATTATCCGGGGACCATTTGATTCGATTTTGGGATTGATCGGGTCAAAGGTCAAGGTCATGAAAAGGTCAAAATCTTCTTTTTACCATAGCACGATAATTTTTTATCCAACTGGCATGCAACTAATGCCAACATGTTCAGAATTCAATGCTCAATGTTGTGATATGCGCTCTACCGAGGCCTCTTACCCCTCACTAAATCAATATCATGACATACGAAGTCTAAACCGCATTATGACGTATGATCTCAATATTTGTACTACTTCATTTAATAATAGCATTGTATACATTTATCGTAGTATTTCATCGTTTTAACTACAATAGAAAATGTGTCCTAATTTATATTTTCCCTATCGTCACACACTGACCTGGCTCTTTGCCGCTCTGGGTCAGGGCCTTTCGGGTGACTTCGTAGGGCAAGAAGTAGAGTCCGTAGCAGGGTACGTCCCTCAGGGCGATGGCCAGCCCCCCCCTGAACAGACCCTTAGGCCCCTCCTTCCTCAGGATGACGGCCACGCAATGGACGGGCCCGCGGTATCTCTGGACGGTCGTCTGACCCTGAAGACGTACCTTCACCAGGTCGATGGGCGCGTAAACAATCACCTGGAAGCAGGTTCAAGGTTCAAGTGGTATTCAAATGAAATGATAATGATATGATATATGATATAGACCTTTATTCGTCCCACAGTGGGGAAATTTCAAAAATCACAGTAGCGGTGCACATCAGAGCATTAATAAAAATGATTATAAAACACAAAACTAAATACTAATACTAAATATACAAGGGGGAAACAAAGTAAAGTGTACTCATTGACCTCTAAAACGCCTTATTCTGGTCACATGGCCTCTATAGCTTCTGTCCATCCTGGAGAGGGATCCTCCTCTGTTGCTCTCCTCCCATGAAAAGGGTTTTTTTTCTCCATTTTTTGGTAGTTTTTCCAGATCCGATGTGTGGTCAAAGGTCAGGGATGTCGTATGTGTCCAGAGTGTAAAGCCCTCTGAGGCCAATTTGTAATTTCTGATATCGGGCAAAATAAACTGAATTAAATGTGTTCCTCAAATTTTAGTTTTCTCCTTGTTTTCATCTTATGATGTTAAGAAAAACCAGCATCCTTGTGTGGTGTTTTTATAAGGTTATACATTTGTGTATTTTCTCTTTGTAAAATAAGACTTTCAGTACAACAAACTGCAAATTCTCGCTATTTTAACATAAATATCCTGTAAAAAAAAAGTTAATAAAAAGAAAATGTGTTCATCATTTTGTTTCTATTCAGCATTTCCGGTTTCCTCTAAGGTTTTTTGCCCCCTATCTTGCAACGCTTTAAAGGATAGCTCGGAGACATGCGTTCCTTTTCTTACTGAAACAAACCCCGAGGAAAAGATGACGACCAACAGACTGAAGACCAGTTCTTCCTGTTCGCGTATTAACGCTGAAGCGTCTGTCGGCCTGCTCCGCCAGCTCGTCCACGAGTATCGTCGTCTGACTCACAGACAAACACCGTTTATTCTTCCCACATTCCTCACAGAGTCACGAGGAGTTCCCCGACGGCGAGCACACGGGCGATCACACGCGGGACGAGGAAGTCGTTGCCGTCCAGGTGGAACACGCCAAAAGGCAAACGGTGGAGATGAGCCCGTTCTCTTTATATGAAACGGGGAATAATAAAAGGACGTTCCTGATTGAGAAGCGATGATTTTGGTGACGCCCTCTGACCTTTCGTCCACAACCATCGGGGTCAGGGTGAACTCTGTGGTCTCTCAAAGACGACACTGGACAGATTTCTAGAAGTTCGCTATTAAGTTATGGCGTCGTCATCGTGTTCGTGTCAATGAGAAGGTGTGTCGCCCACGATTTAATTACATTTCAACCACCCGATCATTAGGCTGAATGTCGACCTGGACACAGGAAACATCTTAAAGCCTCCTCGGCCGCCTGCGTCACGTACTCTTGACCGCTCTCACCCCCGCCGCTGTAGTTTCGTGGGATGTGATGGAACAGTGTGACCTCCAGTGGCCAGTAGCACACGAGTATCATGTGACATGTGACATGTTAGGTTGTAATAGTTTATTTTGAGGTATTGTGCTTTAAATTAATACATATAGAAAGATATTATAATAGGAAATATTAGGGAGAATATTAATATTGTTATTAATGTGTTATGAAGCATAGGGGTAATGTTTACTCTATGCAAATGTAAATGGCAAGAATTAATGTTTGTTGCATAATTCAATTCAATTCAGTTTATTTGTATAGCCCAGTTTCACAAATTACAAATTTGTCTCAGAGTGCATTATAATCTGTACACATAGACATCCCTGCCCCAAAACGTCACATAAGAGTGACTATGTTAGTAATATAGATCGACCAAGCCGGTTGAAATCCGTGAAGTGACTTACAATAATATACAGGACTTTTATTGTGAAAATACTTGACCGGAAGTGACGTTTTGACCCGGGGGGGTTCATGACATTCTACCTCTCCATTGTTCTAGCGGGACTTTGAACCAATCACTAGGTGTTAAAGGCTGGACTCACCTCTGAGAGTGAGGATTGGCTGATTTTGAGTCTAAGACTTGGTGGATTAGAGATAACGCTCTCTTCCACAGGTATCTCGACGCCGGAAGGAGGGGGGGGGGCGATGAAGAGCGCGATCGTGAGGCCTTGAATGTTTGTTCTACACTTCCTGCTATTAAATGTTGATAACTTAATTCACGTGTGTCCGGAAGCCTGTTTTCCATCATTTGCGAAGTGCCCGGTTTCAGAACTTCCTTGTAATTACTTGCACAATATCTCAATCCTCCCGATGGTGGGGAACTCACAGGGCTGAGTTATATCTCTGTGGATGGAGAGTTGACAGTGGGAGGTCTACCCCCGTAGCATGTGTGGCCCAGTAGGATGAAAACCAAGGCGCTCGTGTACCTGCATCAGGCCTGAGAAACAGCCGGCGGCGAACACCTGCGCAGCGGAGGCCGGTTTGCCCCGATCGCGGTCCGCGTGCCGAGACTCAGTGAGGAAATCCAAGGCGTTACTGTAAGAGCCAAAGATGACAGAGTTGTTGATGCCAGCGGTCAGCACTGGGAACGCCATGCCCTTGAAGAATCCCCGGAGCTGGAATTATAATGAATGAATGAATGACATATACTTTATTAATACCCAAGAGGAAATTTGTGGACACAGTAGCACCAATAAACTAAACACACAAGAATAAAATATAAATATAAGAAAGAAAGAAAAAGTGACTGTGCATAAACTATACAAAGTGAAATATAAAATACAGAATAAAATATATATGAATGTATATATATATATATACACACACACACAACATGTATGCAAAATAATAATGCATAATAACACATAATAATGCATAATAACACATTAATAGGCGTGAATAAGCGTGCAGTCATACTTTCTGTCGGAATTGATTGTGTACTTTTCAAGACCAAGCTTTTCACACAATTGATTTAATTAGTCGTGAAACATCCATGTAATTATTACACAATAGATATCACAAGTAATAGTGGCTCGGCGGAGGTTGACGTGACTCCTACCCCTTCGTTGGAGTATGTTTTAGACATACAGTGAAGTATTCCTTGATAAGAAGACTGGGCCTGCAGGCGCACCTGAAGAATAAGACACAAGGTGGCAGGATGAGCTTCGTTTTACATGGTTTAATTACTTTTTTATTAATTTTGTTACAGATCTTAGTGTGTAGAATATAGATGGTGCAACCTTCACGGTGTCTAATGGATGTCCGACTGCCAGTCCCAGTGCACCTGCAATGACCGACAAAAGGAAATGTTATTTCTGCATATACGTGAATATAAATACTGCCTTCAGTCAACTTCTTTATTAATAAATGTCAATAAAGCAACATTATTTATTGTTTAGTTTTTTTCTTACCGGAAAGACTCCCGGCTATGAATTCCATAAAAGGCATGTCTTTTCTCAGATTCACAAACTGCACACACACAAAAAAAGACAATAAAACAGGTATTTGTGCTGTTACAGAGAAAAACTATAGCACAGAAGGCCACGCCCCCCACCACACACACACACACACAAGTAGGATCAATGTCACCTGAGTAGAGGAGTTGAATGACATAATGTTTCAGTTGAACTCTAATTGTTTGTACATTTTGCATTATCTTCACGTTATGTCAATGGCATTTATCATGCAAAAAATACATAAATGTGACCTTTAAATTAGACTGCATTGCCTATATTCAATTAAATTCAATTAAATTCAGTTTATTTTGTATAGCCCCTTATCACAAATTACAAATTTGACCTGTTTTTGGGGCCCTTAGCTCAGAGCTATCGGTCCAAAGCTTTAGGGAATTCATATTCAGATGCCCCTCTTTGAATCTGAAAAGAATCCATATCTTTAAGTTGATTGACAGTATGAAAAAGTAATTAAAATATTTTAAGGATCGTGCAAGGATTATTGGCACGGTGACAATTTTCTCTTATGAAGGTTTTGGAGGGGATTCCCCCCCCCATGACCTCAAAGTATTATATTTAGGTAGATATTATATATTAAATATAAAGCAGTAGGGTTATATCTGAGAGACAATTGGGAGGTCAAGGGTCAGTCTGCAGAGTATGCGTGTGTGTGCATGTGTATTTGTGTGTGTGTGTGTGTGTGCGTGTGAGTGTGTGTGTGTGTGTCTCTGCCTGTGTGTGTATGTATGTGACTGTCTGTGTGTGGGTGTGTCTGAGTGTGTGTCTGTGTGTGTGTGCGTGTGTGTGTGTGTGAGTGTGAGTGTGTGTGTGTGTGTGTCTCTGCCTGTGTGTGTATGTATGTGACTGTCTGTGGTGTGTCTGAGTGTGTGTCTGTGTGTATATGTGTTTATATTCCCTGGAACACCTGTGAAAATTATATTTACAGAGCCTCAAACATTCCAAAATGACTTGTTTATCGCTAAAATGTATGACCTTTACTTTGAAATAACTACCAATTGAAACAGTAAAATGGATTGATTGCCAGTGTAGGAGAAGTCAGAGATGTCCTTAACACATCTGCATCAGTCATTCCCTGGAACACCTGTGAAAACTATATTTATAGAGCCTCAAACATTCCAAAATGACGAATTTATCGCTAAAATGTATGACCTTTACTTTGAAATAACTACCAATTGATACAGTAAAATGGATTGATTGCCAGTGTAGGATAAGTCAGAGACGTCCTTAACACATCTGCATCATTCATTTCCTGAAACTCTTGGGGAAATCTATATACAGGACTTTTTTAACATACAAAAGTCTGACTTTTATTTTTAGAAACTCTTAAATAAATAAATACATGTTTTAATGTTAGTATGATTTAATCTAAATCTCAGAAACGATCTTTCTATATATCTATAAAGATACAACATCAGTTAATTGCCTACTTTTATATGCTTGTGTCTGATTTGTCGACATCTTATTTTGAAAAACGGATGTTGTTTCACATAGTTCTTCCATTAACTTTGTAAAACCGGATGATGTGTCACGTGAATCCTTCCGCTAACTTTATGAAAACCCTCGCGCGCTCCCGATCGAACGCGTTCACCGTCAACATCAGTCTATAGGTGCACAGAAATGTAAGTGTCGGCTGAGTTGACAACGAAGATCCGAGTGTCGGCTGAGTTTACCGCAGTCAATAAAAGCACCCATCACAGTGTATCACGTGAGGGGGGCTTTTATTGCCAGGTAGGTATACCTTCATGCAGGCGCAACACCAGCGTGTTAGCTTAACCCTTACATATAGTGTTTGTCAACCACCCCTGAAAGTGATGACTAATCACTTTAATTACTTTAATTTAACTACTTATTGGCAAATATAGGGAGGTTGCATATGCATCTATAGGCCCCAATGTGTTATGACAGCATGCAGCAACATCTAGCACATTACTGGGAATAGCCATAACCCCTTGTACCACAAAATAAAATTAGATCAAGGCCCTCAGAATACAAATATGCCTCGTGTGCACAGAGCTTAAACATAAAGTGAAAATGATAAATGATCACAAAATCATGCATTTATCAAGTTAGCCGAAGTAAAAGTGTAATAAATGATTTTATACCTCTGTCTTCTGTTGTATACATGTGTAACCGAGCGGTCTGGATTCGTGTGTGAGGTTATAACATGTTAACAAACAGAGTGAGGAGAGACCAGACGTGTCGGCCCAACACCGCTTCACTCTTTTTTTATTTTTCTCCCTAAATCCTGATACTTTTCCTGTCTACGGCAACCCTGAAGGGACATATCATCTTCAACTCCAAGACAGTGTGTTACACATGCATAGGTGTTCTCCAATCAAGCCAGTTTAAAGTAACATTTGAACCTAATTCAACAACATTCAAAAAGTGCCATTCGATGCTTTCAGTCGAATATTGTTTTGCAGAAGCGAGAGATTACATATATGTACATTATTCCGCATATATGGGGCTCTATGATAATCTACTCACCTGCGATTAAGATCAAATAACGAGGCTTTCTTACATATCACATTCAACACCTCGTCTTCCAGGTGCGTGTATGATTTGGTTTTGAAGCTGGAATACTTCCGAGTTTCATCTTTGCCGCGTGGTTGAAGTCCTCTTGTTTTCCAAAAGTTCAGCCCCCCAAAAATAGATGTTTGTATTCCTATTGTGTTGCTACTGCGCTGCACACCACATAACGCGCCACATCTTTAGCAGATCACCATCAAGTCACATGCGCGCATGGGCAGTGCCGTGCGGTGCGTTAATGGTTGATGATGCACTGCGTTTACAAATAAATGGTTCTGTCTATATTCTGTTTAGACCATAAGTGTATCGTGAGGAGGTTATTCTGCTGGCTATGTGTTTCTGCTCATTGTCGAAATGAAACTATGACTGTGAAGTTACAGTATATCCTCAAACCTGTGTGTGTGTGTGTGTGTGTGTGTGTGTGTGTGTGTGTGTGTGTGTGTGTGTGTCCACACAGTTCTCCACATAACTCTGCCTTCTTTATAGTCACAAAATCCACCAGAACACGTCTGAGTTAATCAATGTCAGTCTGACAATCATTGTTTATTTATTTGTTAAGTCGAACATTACTTCTGCTGCAGTTGACCTTGAAAAGCAGTGAGTTGCTGTTCTTGTATAGGTCACCATATGGGTTGTCTGACATGAACAAATATAATGTGTTTTAAAACTAAAAACGTAATCAACATTTTTATTCTACCTGGTTATTTCCTGTTATTGTTTTGAGAATGTTTTTTCTTGGGAACTGGCTTACGAAACCAAAGCCTGGGCTTTGATTTGCATTTTAAACCCTCCAAATATTATACATCTTCACTTCCATTTGAATTCAATCCAGATTTTATTTATGTGTATTATCATTCAAAGTTAAGACGTGTTTAAGAGATCAGTTTGGGAACATTGCAAATCAATTGTGTAACTCATTAGTGAATAGATAATGTTTTATGAACACTGCAAGGAGATTAAAATATAAACCCAAACGAAAACCTTGATTCTTCTCTCCCCCCCCCCCCCCCTCCTTCTTCCTCCGGGAGATAAACCTCTACCTGGGTGTATCATGGTCTACTCCTTGTGTCCTTTGTTCCATGATTTTTACACATAAAAAATGGTGCCGTTGGCCTTCGTCTTAGGAAAAGCCATCCAACACTAGTATTGTGATTATATCTATCATAAAAACAATTTACTCTATGTGAAACATGTGAAACATACATTTGCATTTATTGTCCTATGGAAATTGTGTGAAGAGGTAGCTGTAAATTATAAATGTGCAATTGTTAAATAAAAAAAATATTAGAATAATTACATATATATACTCCTTTTTTAGCTATTCACGATGTTCTTTAAAAAAAGAATACATACACCTTTTTCTAGCTATTCACAATGTTCCTAATAGTTTCCAATAAACCCATTGAGAAAGTAAACCCAGAAATGTGCGACAAAGCGACGTCATCACCAGTGGACGGTCAGGCCGCATGTAAACAAATAGTGACGTCAGTAAAAATGCGCCACGGTTCTTCGAGCACGGCTCGGTGAACCGCGGGGAGCAGGTGAAGAAGAAAAGCCGCGCTTCTTCTCGGGCTGTTGAAACTCTTCGTGTCCTCGGCTCGTGTCGAGCTTCTCAGTGAAGACGGTGTACGCCTCGCGCTCCCGTCCGCGTCGCGTGTCACCGTCCATCACGAGCCGGCGACGAAAGAACCAAGTGAAGAACAGGAGAACCCGCCTGGAGATAATGGGCGCGTGACAGAGCGGAGCGCTTCGGTAACAGCGGCCCGCTGCTAGCTTCACCTGACAGCTGTTGTTTTGGCGGGCAAAATAAAACATGACAACTTTAACGAGGCAAGATCTCAATTTCGGACAAGGTGAGTCGAGCACGCACGCACACGAACACACACACACACACAAACACAAACACAAACACACACGCAAGCGCGCGCGCAACTGCATGACGCAGTTAATCACGCGTCCTTGAGGTAGTTTATCGCCCCTGATTTGTTCAACGTGGCTTTGACAAAGTTCAGTTGATGTAGTTTCAGTTAAACCTGAACCAGCCTATGAATAGAGACCATTAGAGGCATTATTTGTATTATGGGTACACGCTGTCCTTTTATGAATACATGCTCTCCTATGAAAACATGCTCTCCTATTATGAATGCATGCTCTCTTATGAATACATACTCTCCTATTATAGATACATGCTCTCCTATTATAGATACATGCTCTCCTGTTATGAATACATGCTCTCCTGTTATGAATGCATGCTCTCTTATGAATACATGCTCTCCTGTTTTGAATACATGCTCTCCTATTATGAATACATGCTCTCCTATTATAGATACATGCTCTCCTATTATAAGTACATGCTCTCCTGTTATGAATACATGCTCTCCTATTATAGATACATGCTCTCCTATTATAGATACATGCTCTCCTATTATGAATACATGCTCTCCTATTATGAATACATGCTCTCCTATTATAAGTACATGCTCTCCTGTTATGAATACATGCTCTCCTATTATGAATACATGCTTTACTATTATGAATACATGCTCTCCTATTATAAGTACATGCTCTCCTGTTATGAATACATGCTCTCCTATTATAGATACATGCTTTCCTATTATGAATACATGCTCTCCTGTTATGAATACATGCTCTCCTATTATGAATACATGCTCTCCTATTATAAGTACATGCTCTCCTATTATGAATACATGCTCTCCTATTATAAGTACATGCTCTCCTGTTATGAATACATGCTCTCCTATTATAGATACATGCTTTCCTATTATGAATACATGCTCTCCTATTATGAATACATGCTCTCTTATTATGAGTACACACTCTCCTGTGGGCATTGCATCATGCATACCTGCGCTCGTATGAATACTTGCCGTCGTATGCATCGCATGTGTTGTAATTCTGTTTTGTCGTTCATTCTGGACGTGCTTCTCTCCATCCCGATGGAGGTATCTTCCTCTGTTGCTTTTCATAAGGGTTTATTTTGGTGGTGGTGGTGGTGGGGGGGGGGTCCTGTACTGATGAGTTCCCGGGACAGAGCATGCCGTACGTGTACAGATTGACGAGTCCTCTGAGGTTAATTTGTGATTTTCGGCAGTGTATTCCTGCAAATAAATGAAATGCATGAGGACGCGGTTAACCAGTCTGACGCCTCTTTTCCAGTGGTCGCCGACATCCTGTGCGAGTTCCTGGAGGTCGCCATTCATCTCATCCTGTACGTCCGCGAAGTTTATCCCTCGGGAATATTCCAGAAGAGAAAGAAGTACAATGTACCCGTGCAGGTACGGATGAATACAATGAGTACGCCCGCCGAGTCGTACCTCCCACTTAAAAAAGGTTTCTTCAGTGTTTGCCGTGTTTTTTTGTTTTCCAGATGTCGTGTCACCCGGAGCTGAATCAATATATACAAGACACACTTTACTGTGTGAAGCCTCTCATCGAGAAGGTAAGTCACGACCCGACGCCGAGGCACGTTTCGTCAACGCGACCATCGCCGCCGTGCCCTTCTGATTCTTTACTGTCCCTCCCAGAATGACGCGGAGAAGGTTGCCGTGGTCATCATGGACAAAGAGCATCATCCAGTCGAGAGATTCGTGTTTGAGATTTCCCAACCGCCGCTGCTGTCCATCAGGTTTTTTCCCCGCTTCTTTTAATTTAAAACAAATGAATATGGAGTATAAACAACGTGCTTGTTAGTGTCGTACATTGGCGGTCATCTGAACACCCGCCTTTTGTGTCGTCGTCGCAGCTCGGACACGTTGCTGTCGCACGTGGAGCAGCTGCTGCGGGCGTTCATCCTGAAGATCAGCGTGTGTGATGCGGTTTTAAATAACAACCCACCAGGTAACGCACGACTTTCACGAGGTTTTGCGGGAAAAAAACATTTGCTCCGGTTCCCATAGTCCGTCTTACGGCCCTCTCTGTAACTACCTTTACAAACCTTTTCTATAACTTTTAACTTCACGTGCAGAAAGTTGTGAAATCTGATTGACAAAATAAATTTTGCGGATTCCCGCGCTGTCATTCGATGACGCCTAAGTTGTAGTCGGGTAGGGACGGGTACTAAACCCTCGACCTGTTTGTCCCAGGGTGTTCGTTCACAGTGCTGGTGCACACCAGAGACGCTGCTACACGCAACATGGAGAAGGTTCAGGTCATCAAGGTGAGCGTCTGACGCATCCATGAGCCCAGAGTGTTTCCCGGCTCCGATAATATAATAGGTCGATGCCCAACAACGGCGTGCGCCTGCTGCGTCACATTTGTGCATCCCTCCTCCTCCAGGATTTTCCATGGATAGTCGCCGACGAGCAGGAGGTCCACATGCAGGATCCGAGACTCATCCCACTGAAGACCATGACGTCGGACATCGTGAAAGTGAGCGGAAAAACATCCCACTAGAAAAAATAACAAACGCGAGCGTGCGGTAGTCGTGATCTGCGGCACTTTTCCCCCGAAACCGAAATCATGTCATCGTGTTGAACCCTTTTCTCTCTTTGATCTTTCTCTGTCTCTAACAGATGCAGCTCTACGTGGAAGAGAGAGCCCAGAAAACGTAGGCCTGCGCCGCCGCCTCATCAGGATATCACGCCGTCGGAAACCAAACGAAAACCCGACCCACGTTTTTGTTGAACACATCATCATCCAGAGTGAGAGTGAGAGTGAGTGTGTGTGTGTGTGTGTGTGTGTGTGTGTGTGTGTGTGTGTGTGTGTGTGTGTGTTGGCGTCGAGGGTCCCATGGAGGCAGCAGTCGGACATCCCATCAAGAAAGCCGCAGATCGTTTGCCCTCCGCCGGCGGTTCCATCGCACGCCTCCGGAAAGATCCGCACGAATGCGTTTAGTCGTTTCTCCGCTGCGTCTCGCGTTTGATCGCTTTCGGTTCTTTGCGGCAGCGGCGCGATCCAAACGTAGCTGCTGCACCGCCACCATCACACGCCGGCGCAACAGGGTATCGACTCCAATGTCGACGCGTCTACGAGCCGCTGGTATCGGTAAACCCCCAGGTGTGTATGTGTGTGTGCATGTGCGCTCATGCTTCCAGATGTTGTCTTTTCACATCCACAGGGAGGTCAGAGGTAGGCAGTGTTACTCTGTTTGAGTAATGTCACATTGAGTCATGGCGTTCATGGCGTCGACAGTATTACTGCTCAGAGATGCAGTGTGTGTGTGTGTGTGTGTGTGTGTGTGTGTGTGTGTGTGTGTGTGTGTGTGTGTGTGTGTGTGTGTGTGTGTGTGTGTGTGTGTGTGTGTGTGTGTGTGTGTGTGTGTGTGTGTGTGTGTGTGTGTGTGTGTGTGTGTGTGTGTGTGTGTGTGTGTGTGTGTGTGTGTGTGTGTGTGTGTGTGTGCGCGTTTGTCATGCAACCAGTCGTATTGTTTGCTTCCATTCTTATACAAATTCAAAGCTGTTATGTTGTGACGAAGCAACAGTTGTACTGCTGCTCACTATGTGAAAAGATCAAATATTGTACTGTAATTAAGAAGAAAAGAAGTTTTAAAGTACCAACACAATATAAATATCTGTTAGTGTGTATTAAAGCAAACACGTTGTCCAATGACTCTTGGTGATCATCCAGTTATTCTCTATGGAATAACCCTCAATGCAGATGGTTTAAAGTCTTCGAGGGCAGCAGCACACACACACTCACACACTCACACACACACACACACACCAAAGATCTATTACTCGCTGTCTTCCCCGCAGAGTCCTAAACGTAAGCTCTTTTTACAAGTCTGATACATGATTTAGTACCTCCATGCATCCCAGTGTTACATTAAGATCAGATGACATCTGGAGGCTGCCTTATGTTGAAAACCCGGTCATTTGATGGGAGCTTGAGTTTTCCCGGACCTCTGATTCAGTGAACTTACGCCCTAAAGACACCCGGCTGATACCGAGACCAGGACAGCAGCGTGATGTCATGCAACAAAGGGCGCATTGATATGATGACGCTCCGTAATATGACAATGTGACTTTTAGGCTTGACTCTTGTGCACTTGTGAGACACAATTTGATACTATTTTTAATATTCAGTTGAGTTTGTCGATGACCGGTTGCAACATTTAAGTTTTATCAAGGTAATTAATACAGTAAAATGTTGTTTTACAACCATTTACTTCAACTTTAATTGCATGAATGTACAAAGTCATAAGAGCAGAAAAAGAGCATCCAGCAGAACTGGGCCTTTTACTTGTTAATGTAAATACTGGATTCATGTCTTATCTTACGAAAGTACATCCAGGCAATGCGGAAAACTGTGTTTTTAGTTGTATTCTGTTGTAGATCAGAGAGAGAGAAAGCGAGAACATCGAGAAATCCTCCACGCTATGAGAGCTTTTTAATGGATCGCTCAACCTCATCGCAGTAGAATGTGATCCACGTTCACGCTGAAATGTAGGATTTGGGGCGATACAAAATAAATGTAATTTAATTGAAAAAGCAATCAAATAAATGCAATTAGTGCTCATGAGTCTGAAGTCTTGGAATGAGACCTTGGTCGTGGTTCACTGGTTGACTGAGAACAGCCGGTCCAATAAATTCATGAATCCATCGGTTATTTTCTGCTTCTCTGCTTCTTTCTCGTGATAAAGGGCAATGTTATGCTCTGTGTGGTTTGTTTGAGTGAAAATGTGAATTGGTCGATTATAATGTCAGTTTTTTCAGGTTGCATTACATTTGAAAAGCTGGGAGGAAATCCTGTTTCCTACATCAGAGGTTATTGCCACTGTTTTTATTATCTGTTAATAACAGGTTAATAACATTGTTGGAACCTGAAGCAGCCGGAGGAAGACTGTCGTGTTGTTGGCTCGGGTGACGGATGTCAGTTCAATTATCATGAATATTAAACGCAGCTTTTTTTCATAAATCCTTTACTTTTTTAAGCATTTTACAACTTACTACACTTTAATATTTGTAGTTACTATTTCACATTGTTTTGCCATAATGTAGCTCTACCGGATGAGTGCATGTCGATCAGAGGCATATGATGAGATGCTTAGTTATAATTTGAGATACTATCTCATTATTATGACTTACTATCTTATAATAATGGAATAGTATCTCATTATTATGACTTACTATCTTATAATAATGAGATATTCAGTTTCAATCCAGTTTGTTTTGTATAGCCCAATATCACAAATTACAAATTAGCCTCAGAGCAAATACTGCAGATATTATCTCATAATTATGAGATACTATTCATTATTTGTACATGTTATCTAATAATTATGAGATACTATTCAATATTTTGTACATACTATCTCATAATTATGAGATACTATGTCATTATTTGAACTTACTATCTCATAATAATGAGATACTACCTTATAATTATTACTTACAGCATCCTAATTTGTTGTTTCACAGTCGAGGAAATGGGCTTCCATACACCCACTAGCCTTCTGTGATTAAAAAAGAAAATATTTGAGATAAACAATACTTCAAATTGTAGCTTGAGACCTCTTGAGAGTACACCCCCGGCCTTCCCCTGTGTGTGTGAAGCCTTCCTCGTGGCCCAGTAACCTCCACTGTGAGTCAGGCGACCGAGGGCCCTCCGCTCCACCGACGACGCTCCTGCGACCTTTGGCCCCTGCAGGCTCCCGGTGAGCAAAGCTCGACGCCCGAGGCACAGCGAGAGCCGAGCTGATACTCCCTTGTTTCGGTTTCCGTCCCCACGTCAGGAATACAGCCACACATCATGGCGTTCAGCACGATGTTCTCCTTCATCACGTCGTTCATTCCGACCTCCTACATACCGGAGTGGTTCACCCTCGATGCAAATCCAGTGACTTGTTTACTTCAAGGTGAGCTCTTCATTTTAACTTTGGCGTCCCACCATGCTGCTGTTGTCTCAGTGTTGAACACGTGTGTGTGTGTGTGTGTGTGTGTGTGTGTGTGTGTGTGTGTGTGTGTGTGTGTGTCCCGCAGGACTGATCGGTGCTTGTGGCATCTCGGTGCTCCGCTCCCTGATGAGGCTGCACTTGTTTCTAGAAGAGGAGAGGTGAGGAAACGACCCCTCCACGTTGCGTTATGTCGCGCGCCATCCTCACCCGACATGCTTATTATTACGCATGTCACGTTGTCCCGTCTCACAGTTGTAGTGACACCAAGGACGCGTCGACCCCCGGTCACCAAAGCAGGGCTCACTCGGGACTCGTCGGGAAGCTCCAGTTTCTGCTCGTGACCGGGACGCTGACCGTGGTGGGCTCCCGCGTCGCCTCCCTGGTGGTGCTGGAGTTTTGTATCCGAGCCGTCTCCGGATGGGCCACAGCAGGACCTGTGAGAAAACCACGTGATGACAACATGCCCGCTTTGCTCGCATAACTTCTGCAGCATCTATTATAACATCCGGGTTTTCGTGTTCATAATCCAGGACTCCAAGAGATGTGTGCAGCAGCTGCTGGTTCAAAGCCAGTTCTCCCTCGGCTGCGCTCTAAGCTGCAGTCTGCACTTTCTCCACGAGGGGGCGACGCAGCGCTGGCTGTGCCTGCTGCTGGCCGCGGCGCTCGGCTGGTTCCTGGCGGGCCAGGCGGCGCGGCTGCTGCGCCACGTCCTGCCTCTGTACAGGCTGCACAGCTCGCAGCGCTACTGCGGCATTTGCATCGGCCTCCTCTCGTGGGGCCGCCGCCTGATGCCCGCGCTGTGCCGGGCCGTGTGCGTCACCTTCTGCGTGGCGGCGGTGGCCGCGGTGTCGGTCATCAATCAGCACTTCCTCTCTGCGTCTGAGGCCCTCCGGTTTTGGACCCCGTTGACTATCTGCTACACACTGCTGGTTGTGTACATGCAGGGTGAGAAACGTGTAAAAAAGAAAAGAATATAAAATAAAAAGGTGCAACGTGTGCAACACTCATAAGGCACGCAGATCCATCTGCCCTCCGAGTTATAAGGACCCCTCTTCACTATTGTCTGATTGCATATTGAAATTCTGTAAAATTCCCATCCAAATTCCCGGCCCCCTTCTGTTCTGCAGAGGAGCAGCACCGTCAGCCCGGCAGCCAGGCGGTGCTGAACACGGTGGTGGTGCGTCTCGGCGGTTTAACGGTCCTGATGCTGACTGTTGGCCGCTGGGCCGACGTGCTCCACATCCTAATGTGCTTCCTGGGTGAGGCCAGCTGTCTAATCCCCACTAAGGATCTGCTCGATGCCGCATTATCGCAGGTCAGTGGTTCTTCCCTGGGAGCGACACACACAGGGGCCCCGAAAGCACTTCCCGTCCATCGGGACCCCCGAACCGGGCCGGAATATCAAAGCGGGTGTTATAGGTCCCAGGATGAGGATGAAGTTCTCTAACTTGTGTCCCAGGAGGAGAAGGGAGAAGATCCCCCAGACAGATTCAGGCCAAAGTAACACCTGACTCAGAATACTGAGCCTACTTTTCCTCTAGCCTGGTTAAAAGAAAGAGTTGTATACTTTTGTGGATTTGCTTTGAAAGGTGGTTGAATATATTTAGTACATATATAGGTTGATAGAATTGATACCTAAACGTCAACAATACATTGGAGCCAAGTTGAAACCCCCACACAAGTGTTTAATATAACTTTGTTGGTACTATTTCGGGTAAGTAATGACGGTTCATCTTCTCACACTTGTACACACTGCAGGAGGAAGAGGAGGCCACGCACTACGCCAGAGGAGAGCCTCGACGAAGACCACAGACACAGGAGAAGGATCATCGGCGATAGAAGCGTCCTCTTAGTCCTCGTATAGGGACACACCAAAAATGTACTATTTTGTATAAAATACTCCAAAGAGGAAAGCAGAACGACTGAAATGTGTTTGAAAAAAAGGTTATTTAAAAATATATTACATTTGTGGAATACGTGGAATAGTTGCACATGAGCCACAGAACAATCGGCTTCATTGTGACTTTATTCTCTGTATACATCTGATTTTCTTGGTGATTTTGACGTTAACACCTGCAGCCCTGGCTGGACTTTGTTCTAGGAGTCTGCATTACATCCTCACCAATGCTGTAATCTTTAATGATATGTTATCTATAATCCTCATTGTTCCAAAGAGCTTGCGACACATTTTTGTTCGGCGCCTAGTGATAAGAAGACGGTCGCAAAAATAGACATGTTGGCTATATATGTTCACATTAAGCCACCGTGGTGGGATTAAAGGAGGCTCAAGAATATTTTGTATTTCCTTTTGATATAGTCAACCAAAAAGTAAGCATGAATATTATATTGTGATATGATGTAGGCTGAATTACATATATTATGGGTTTCAAAGCGGGTACAAATGACATGAGAACCACACGGTTCACGTCAAGGTTTTTTTTACATTTATTTTTGAAACTAAAACAAAAATGTGTCTTATCAAAAAGATGCCACAGACATGGAGTCCATTCCAAACACATCAGGCGATGGCTGAGTTTATCTTAGCGACCTTGCATCGTATCTCATCACAACCCTGTAGAGGGCCTAAAGGAAGAAAGAAGAAGAAGAAAAAGGCTGTCATTCCCCCTTTCGACTCGTCTCTCCACTTCAAAAAGAAAAAAAGAGAAAAAAAGGAAAGGCAAAATGGCTGACGACAACATTATTGCTGTGAAGTCACACACAAAATGGCGTTAGACAAAGAAACGGATCGGTTACTTTGGATTTACTCCGGAAATTAACTACCTTGAAATAGATGAAAATAATAATAATAATAATAATAATAATAATAATAATAATAATACAAGTCGATAAATCGCATTTATTTCATACAATCGCTTTATAACACTTGTTCTACGATATGTTTGGAACTGTCTGGAACATCTTTTGCGACATTCTCTCAATAATATTGACTTTTTGTTGTTGTATAGCAGCAGCCGCGTCTCACAGAGTCCTCGTGTACAGAGATGCGTCTTTATTGAGAGCTGCGGACTGACACACACGTATTCCAAGAGATTTCTTTGTGTTTAATCAATCCCGTCATTCCTTGTCAAAAAAAAAGAAGATAAAAGGAGCAAAAAAAGAAGAGAAAAACGTGAGAAATGAGATGATGGGGGGGAGGGGGGAGGGGGGCAGCACATAGAGCCGGACGGGTCCAGTCCCCAAGATAATCCACCTGAGAATCACCGAAGAGGATAATTTAGTTTCGGTATCTCGATCCACCAAATTAGGAAATAGTACTCCCGTAGATTTATTAGATTTCTTATTTAAAGTGCATAAAAGCTCCACATCAGGACGCGTTGAGTAGACCCCGGGAGGACGTCCTCCACCAGCGGCCGAGCGCGGCGCCCCTGCCCGTTGAAATGACGGAGGAGACTCGGCCAGCCGCCCTCAGTACATTTCCAGACTCTTTTTCTTTCTTTCTTTCCTTCTGTTCTCATCTGATTGGCACGCCGGACGCATGCGCATAACGGGTGCGCGTGTCCCTTGTTACCGCATTTCAGCGCAGGCGCACTTCGGGCCTTTCATGTGTGTGCTTAATATAGCAACAGAAGCAGAATAATGCCGTCGTGTAGTAACAGAGCTTTGACTGGAACACACTTCAATCCAACAATCGTTTAAATATATAATATTTTTTATGTTACATTCTGCGAATATGGGCGAATATGTACAACAGGAGTAAATTAACGTCAAAATCAAATAAATATAGATTCCTAGAGTATATTAATAATTATTAAAAAATGTAATAGGCTACACAAGCATTATCATAACAAATTAGATAGTCTTTCAAGGAAAGACACATAGAACAAGAAAAAAAACGGTGGCGCTTTTATTTACCCATTATTAATGTTTATAACTCTTTTGTACCTTTGGACATGGACCGGATTGCTCATGTTACTTATTAGCTTGAAACAGCTCACACCAGGTTTTTGACTGAAGAGCCTTCATGCACCACTGGCAGCATAGTGGCAAATTAGTTAAAGCATTATTTGTCCCAAATGAACTGGACGCATCAGCAAAAGGCAGACAAGGGACGTGGACAAATTATGAAGCTCATTATGATGAAGCAACGTGCGGATGAATACACGTCGTTGTCTCTACCTGTTACATTGCTATCATTGCACAATTATGCGCTGCAGGGGCAGGTTTTGCATATTGTTGACATGTGTCATCATGTCAGCCCGCATGATTGTTTCATTTAGTGTTTTTTTTTAAAACAATTTTTTTATGAGCGATCCCTGCAGATCTCATAATGCACTGCTCAAGGATATTACAGGGTTTCTTCTGAAATGCATTCAGTCAACTCAAAGGCAATTGGTTTGACTGAATGCTTTGCTTTTGCCTCGAGTGTCAAACCCACACGCTAAAGGAACAACATGTCTTGGCAGCTGTAGTTGGTTTGAACTCTATATGTATTTCCTGGTTCATCTATGGGACAGTTTTTAAGAGAAAAAGTCTCTTAAACAAAGAAATACAGTTTTTAGACTGTAATCTATTTTGTTTAATCACGAGGCTGCTCTGTAGCCCCAGAGCAACGATATATATTGCACTTTGTACGGATCTTAACTTGCAGCATATTATTTTACTGAAGCTCATCACAGCCTCAAATGTTCTAATCGTTAACACTCAGAAGGACCGACAAGAGGCCCTTAGTTTCCTGTTTCCTGCAGGCACACATTTCCAATTTATGTGTTGAAATGTTCTACAAAACCTTTTTTAAGGCTTTTAATTAAGGAGTCAACTCAGCAAACCCTCACACGTGTATTACATCCCTGCATGTCATTTAAAATGTCAACCTAAGTGGAGACATGGGGACTAATATGTCATTGGTCCATCCATCCATTTTCTAAAGATCATATTATGTAGAGTCACAAGAGGCTGGAGGCCATCAGTACCCAGAATTAAAAGTATTTAGTCTGTGATTAATAATTAACAAACCTCGTCAGCCTAGATGCGGCAAGCCTGATACTTAAAAATAAATAAATATGTCGGCCTATGACTCACCCGATAAATGTGGAGTGATGATATTGCTTTGCATTGATTAAAAAAAGGGGTCTATTAACAAAACATTCTCCAAAAAATATAGAAAATCGGCTTCATTTATTGTGTGTAGTGTATGCAAAGTGTAAACAAGATAAATAAAAAAACATTGCACACGCCAGACGGGATGGGATCCTCCTGCAGAGTCAAAGCATTCTCAGATGTCAAAGCACCTTCATTCAACCAGGGGTTTTCTCGCGCATGCGCAGCGGGCGGGAGACGATCTCATCAGGGAGAAAAAAAGAAGTTCACACACAAAGCCACGCCTGCGCGGTGCGCCTCTCATTACAGAGAGCGAAGTTGCTGCATCTTTTTAGGAAGCTACATGCTTTTCTTTCGACACTCAAAAGGTCGCATGGTGTCAGGGACGCGCCTAGTCACGGGAACAGTCCGGAGCGCGTTCACGAGGTGCAAGATCGCGCTTTTCAACAGTGAAGTGTATCTCAACAGCGCGTGCCGTGATCCAGCCTGATGGTTTACATTGGGTCACAGCGACCAGTCAATGATTTGCGCCGGGTAATATTTAGTGTTTTCCCCCCCTCTCGTCTGGCGTTTTTTTAAAAATTTTGCAACGCTTTTTATTTTTTCTCTTCTATTTTGCACGCGAGGAAACTGACATCGCAAACTCATCTGCATGAGCGGGGAGCAGGAGCACACAGTATGGTCCGGGAAACCAGACATCTATGGGTGGGAAATCTACCCGAAAATGTGCGAGAGGAGAAAATCATTGAGCACTTCAAGCGGTGAGTGGAAACGCGAATGAACGATGCGCGTGCGTTTTGTGTGTATATATACATGTGTGTGTGAGAATTGTTGTAATGTAACGTGCATGGCCAGCATCTCTTCCTCTCTCTGTTGTGTCATATTTTGAGTGAAGTGTGGATGAAGCCGGAGGTTCCCCCCCTGTAGCAGAGTCCCATTTGGCAACTGTGCTGTCATGAGCGGCAGCGTTGTGCTGCATTTCAGCGGAGACACACAAACACAACACGCACGGCCACCGCGCGCGTCACACCGACCCGCGCCGCTCGCGGGCATATGTTTTGTTGTTTGTTGCCATTTCTGACACTGTTACTAATAATGTGTATATAGGCTGCAAATATAACTTTGCTGGTGCTTGTTGTGTGTGTTTGCGTGTGTTTGTGTGTTTGTGTTTGTGTGCGGCTGGTCATTCGCGCCAGGTGCCCACGGGACTGTTCAGGAACCTTTTTTTTTTTGTTACCTGGGTGCCGTTAAAATAAAACGCATTGTGTTCACATAGTGTGCGTGTGTATTCGTGTGTTTTAATTTTCTACAACGGTAAACAAACTTCCGCTGCTCGCGTCGTAACACGCCGCTGCACTTTCGCAGTCTGCATCTTTTTTTGGCAGATTCTGGTTGAGCAGTGTGCCGCCGCCGCCGCCGCCGCGTGCGTTCCGGTGCCCGAGCGGCACCCGATGTTTCAGTCAGTTCGTAGGGTCAGCGCTTCCAGCCAATCAGACCCCCCCTCCTCCCCCTTCCTCCCCCTTCTTCCCGTGCACGGACAGTCAATCGGCACACTACGTACCTACACTTATTATAAGCGCGCACTGTAGCTGTTGCAAGAACCGGATCTATTTTTTCTCTCTCTCTCTCTGTGGCGTCCTTATCTAAATGTTACACGAGTCAGTGAAAGCAACCCCCCCCCACCCCCTCCAAAAGAAAAGTGACGCGACATCCACGCTGCAACGACGTTGTTGCAAATCGGCTGCGATCGAGCAGAGGAGGGTGGAGGATGATGAGGGTGGTGTTGGTGGTGGTGTTGGTGGTGTTGGTGCGCCTCCGCGTTAACTCTCATGCAACATCGTAACGTTACAGTATACCCGTGTTTACTTTGTGCGCGTAGGAACACAACACAAAGTGGGGGTTGTTCTTCGCTACAATATTGGTGCGCCGACCCCCCCCCCCCCACACACACACACAGCTGCTGACTTGCACACAAGCCCCGCAGCGTGATCTGATTTTCTATTTTTTTTTCAAATCGGCCAACACATCGATATTTTAATTCCGATATTTCTGATCGAGCTCCATTGTTGTTCTTTCATTCTCTTCCTTTCTGTGGTGCATATTACAAATAAAAATAAACAAACACATACACTGATGCACCATTTAGCGTTCGGCTTTGTTGTCATTACCGGAGGGAGAGAAGACCCACAAAAAAAAATTTAAATATAATTTTGTGTGTGTGGCTATCACGGTTGTCTGCGCGCGCTCGCCTCGCTCTCTCCCGCTATCTCACTCTCTCACTCTCTCTCCCTCTCTCCTCCCCCTCCCTCTCTCTCCTCGGCTGTCAAGGAAATCGCAGCCCGCCTCTCTGTCCATATGCGCCCGGAGACCAGACCTCCTAATAACAGCAGTGTGCCTCATACGCGATGCGCTCCTGCCTGGGTTGTGTAGGCGTCGCCATATCGCGCGCCGAGGCTGCCAAATCACCAACATTAATCATCATAAATCATGTGTTTAACATGTGTCACCGGGAGGCACCTTTTGTGTATATATAAATTACCCGTTCCTCCTGCTCTCTTATTATTTACAGAGGGATGGATGCGTCGCAAACATGGCCAGTGCATGTCTCTGATTCGTGGCGCCTCGCGCGCAACGCGCAATAATGGACTCCTATATGTCTCCTAACGACACATGGGTGTATACCCATGTGTCGTTTTCTTTCACATCGGCCCGCGCTTATGATGTGCGTAATGTTATGTTTCGGGCTGGTGGAGGTCGGAGGTGGGGGCGGGGGCGACTGTCGGCGAGGCTGCCTCTGGGCTGCAGCGTGAACCCAGAGGGAGTCTGAGTCTGCAGGTGCATGACAGCCGCGATGTGTGTGTGTGTGTGTGTGTGTGAGTGTGTGCGCGCGCGTGTGTGTGATGGAAGTCATTGAAGATGGGGGACGGGCTGAATGAGTAAGCAGTGGGAACCGCGGCGTTTTCTAAAATGGCGTCGTCGTCAGAGGCTGTTCAATGTTGGGGGGGGGGGGGCATTGGCAATACATTTATTATGGGCACCTCCGTCGGACAGCGAAAATACAGGGAGGGGGGAGGGAGAGAGAGAGGGAGAGAGAGGGAGAGATGGTAGCAGGCTTTGTAAACCCAGACTGGGCTCGCACATTTTTTCCCATCAGTTACATTCTGCCATCACTGAGGCGAGAAGATGATTCTGGAAACAATGGGACGCTTATCAATAAATACTACAATAACATAATACACATTTTTTAAGGGTTTACAGTGGAGGGAGGAAAATAAGGTGGAATGATGTTTAAAATGTAACCCACACATATTATTTTCTAATAATGCATCAGAAAAAAAAGCCATATAGACACGCATAGTGCATTTTGAATTATAGAATCTTTTATTTATTTTTATTTTTAGAAAGCAAATCAAGAAATGTCTCTTTTTTTCTTCTTTTTTCTTCTCTCTGTTCCAAACCTCATCTGTGTGTTCTCCAGTAGCTTTTCTTATGAGCACACCCCCACCCCCACCCCCGCACCTCCTCCCACACCACATGCTAATGTCAGAAAAAAATATACATTTAATGACACGCAATGTGCCAGTTGCTGGGTTACTGTTGCCTTGAAAGACGAAAGTACCACAGAGCCGAGAAGAAGGGGAGCGCAGCCGCCTTGGATCCTTCCCCCACCCCCTCCCCCCTCTCTCTGACATCATTTAATCCAATATTATATCTGGAAACGGGTGTCATCCTTTAAGAAAATGCATTATTTAATGCATTTTTTTATTTATTTTTACTGTGTATTCCCCTCCTGTAATTTGGGTGGAAACCCCGGTGATCACCCCGCGTGTCCTCCGCTGTGTCCTCTGCAGGTATGGCCGCGTGGAGAGCGTCAAGGTGCTGCCCAAGCGCGGCTCGGAAGGCGGAGTCGCGGCCTTCGTGGATTTCGTGGACATTAAAAGTGCTCAGAAGGCTCACAACGCTATCAACAAGATGGGGGACAGAGACCTGCGCACTGATTACAATGAACCGGGCACAATCCCCACCGCGGCCAGGGGGCTGGACGATAGTCTGTCCTTGGGCTCTCGCGGCCGGGACGTATCAGGGTTCACGAGGGCGGCGGGGGGGGCCGTGTATGGCCCCCCCACGTCGCTCCACAGCAGAGACGGACGCTATGAACGCAGACTAGACGGGTAAGTGGACACCGTTTCTCTGAAGACTGGGGGGGGGAGGGGAGGGGGGGAGGGGGGGCGTGGTTTCTTACACCTTACCTCCCCCAAGCATCTTCCCACCATCTATTCATTTACTTGTCTGGGGCGGGGGAGGGGCGTCCACACGGACATATTCCATCAGTGATGGCATGATTTATACACACAGAGTGCATCAGTCACCTTTTTTCTTTTTAGGAATAGCCATTATAGTTTATTCTGTCAGGGCGGGATTATATTTTGTGATCTTAAAACATCTCTGTGAGGTGGAAAGTACGAGGGGCAAAAGATTGGATATGGTTAATAAAAAAAAGAAATCCCAGGATTATAGGAGATGGCGGGGGGTTGATGGGGTGAAAAAGAGAGAGTGGTCCAGCAGCCATCCCTGGGATTCCCCTAATCTGGAGTTACGCGCCCTGCTTCGTGGATTAATGTCACTCTTTTTTTCCCTCATGTAACAAAACGACCAAGAGCACACGCTATATGTATAGAAAAAAAAACACACCCCATTGTTTGGATTAGGCTCTAATTTGGTTTCCGATTATGGTTCACTTGGCGTCACGAGGATAACCGACACAGGATATGTATCCCCTCTCCGTTGGATTAACGCTGGCCAGACACTTTCAGGATATCATGCTTAAAGGTACGGGTTGCTTTCTTGGTTCTCTTGGTTTTTTTTGGTGGTTATTTTATTTGGAATCATATTTAAAAAATCAGGGCATTACAATCTGAGTGCTGGGAGACGTCCACTGGGGATCCACCCGAATACTGATGAGAAAAACTGTGAGCAAGTCATTTTTAATTTTTTTTTCCCATCTTGCCTCCACGTTTTTTGTGGAGATTATTCTCGAGACTTCCAGATCTAACGAGGACCGACACGGACTAATGTTTGGATCGTATAATAAAAAAAGAAAAAGAAGAATGCTGGAAATTGGGACTGAAAAAGTAGCCGCTGGAGATTAAACGGCCTCTCGTCTGTGGATTACCCAGATTACCCACTCCTTTCCTTGGAACGTGGAACTATAATTTAAACACGGATACAAACAACAACAACAACAAAACGCACACACGCAGAATTGGTGAACAAAGCGTCCCATCGACGCCGTTTCCCCCTCTGACTTGTTTGGACATCCACAACGCTTCAGAACCGCTCTGAGTGTTCTCCGCCCTGGAGGGATGAACACACTGCTCCTATACGAACAATAATCTGGATTACCGTTGACAGAGAGAGAGAGAGAGAGAGAGAAAGACATTTTCTTCACTCTTAATCTGATTTCCAGAAGGAGGAATGCCCAAGACTTCACACTGAAGATGCAAGACTTTTCTTTTTGGTACCCGTCCCCTCCTCTCCTCCTCCTCATCACGTCCATCACTGCCTTTGGGGAATCACGTGCACTACTTTCTGAAGAGGGACTTATGGATATCACGCATTCATTTTACCGGACTCACCCCCCCCCCCTCCCCTACGTTTGGATGGTTATATGGACTCCAATTGACATTTTCCAGCATTCAAAGCATCCTACGCTGGGATGTACAAGGCCAATCTTGACACTAGAGGTCCCTCGCCCTGAAGACGAGGATTACGTTTTTTTTTCTAATGTGAACAATTTTGTTCCCTCCCCTTCCTCTCCTCTCCTCGACATTTTGGCCTTTCTTTTTTTTTTTTCGCTCACAAAGTTCTGTCTCCCTAGATTGTATTTGGAATAATAGGTCAAGTTACCACTCTCTCTCAAAAGGTTGGTATGTCCTGCCCTGTGTATTTGAGCTGTCCTCTCTAACCCCCTATAGTTTGAACCCCTGTCTCTCTCTCTCTCCACTTCCCCACTAACCGAAGTAGCCGGTACGTCGGCTGCCCTCACCGCCTGTGTGTCTGTGCCCAAGTCTTAACCTTGTGTCGTTTTCCTTTTTTCCCCCTTCCTCTCACCTGACCCCCACTCTCGTGATAAATAGACCCAGATCCACCATTTTAGAGACGGACACAAATATATTTATTGTTATTCTAATATTATTTTAGATTATTATATTGTCTTCAATAAGGCTGTGTAAGAATTCAAAGATTCATCACATACTTGTATGTGCAGTGTAAAGTGGTGGCGGTGCACTGCACTGAATAAGAGGACTACAACATTAATAAGGATTTGTAAAAAAAAATCTAATAAAAGGATGCCATTTTTAAAGAAAAAGACGAAGAAGAAATATATTCACATTTTATAATGTATTAAACAGTGAGAGAGAATGAAATACATCTTATATTAACCTTTTATATTTTCAAGCTCTTGTCTAGTTTGGTATTTTTACTAGTCAGTATATTTTATTGTAAAAAGAAAATTCTCAGTTGATTTAATAATATTGCTACATTGAATTTTTCTATCAAGCAAAAATACTTAACATTTGCACTTTAACATTATTTTTATATTGAATTAAATACGTCACGGTTGAATTCTGGGCTAGAGGTTGGAAAACAAAACCATATTTGAAATGTGACTTTAGAAAAAAAAACACTGACAAAAGGCCTTTCATAAAGTAAATGATTGATTGATTTAATTTAAAATAATAATCATGGTAATCATTAGTTCCAGCACCAGTGTCTTTTGTTCCTGCCTTGCAGCTGCAGTTTTTAAAATGTCTCCAGCTTCATTTTTTTCTGGGACAAGAGAAGAATATGAATCCGGTATAAGCTGCCACGGGGTGCAGATTCAACATTTGATTCTTAAGCTCCTGAGACATATAACTAATTCAAGATAATTTTTTGTAGAATTCCACTCGTACTAGTGAGTCGGCCTCGGTCCTTGTCAGGAAATGTGCAGGTAGAGAGATTACAAGTCCCTGGCTGGATTTTAATGTCTCCGTGTACAATAAGAGACTTTTCTCTCGCATGTATACTTTGATTTCTGTGCTTTATTTAATTCCTGATTGTATTGGACTGTAGAGGGGGAACATTGCAAATCAATAAATGGGACTGATTCATGGCAGTGCTGTCTTTCCAGGATTGTTGCTTCAGTTTGATGGATCACCGTCATTTGTAGTTTATTCACTGGATTAAACCAAAAGCACTTCTTCCAATTATTTGGTTCTTTGGTTAATAATAAACAAATTTTCCCATGAATATATACTATGTCACTATATATATATATATATATATATATATATATATATATATATATTGAGATATTGTTTCCTTGAATATATACTGTTATTAATATATATATATATATGTATGTATGTGTGTATATATATATATATATATATATATATATATACACAAATAAAATATATATATAAAAACATTAAATATATATATATATAAAATATATATATATATATATATATTCAAGGTTTATATTTTAATATATATATATATATATATATATTAGTTTTTCTCCCTTGAATATCTATACTATGTCACTATATATATATATATATAAAATAGTTTTTTCCCTTGAAAAAAAAGAAGACAAAAATATATATATATACATATGTATTCAAGGTTACTATATTTTAATATATACTGAGGAAAAAATATCTCAAAATCATAATACAATATTACATAGAGTGATCGAAATCCAACCAAGACTGTTGTTTGAGCATATCAAGGTTTCCCACAAGGTCATTTAACATGGAACAATGTCTAAATATTTTTTTAGAAATTTTTGAATTGAATTGGTATGCAGGTATTGCTCACACAACGGCAGATTCTCCACATAAGATCCCTTCTGAGCGTGCTGCTGGAATGCATCCATATGAATGATGCTGCTCCGCTATCCCCAAAACAGTTGATGTGTTTAGCATGCACCGGAGCAGACGAATAATCAAACACTGATGGAAAATCTGCAGGAAAAGAAGAAAAAAAAAAAAGTCCAACTGAATTATTTTAATCTCCATGAATAATGTAGAACCTGTTTTGTGTAAAGTGAAATTGAAGGCTATCTATTGAGCAGTGAGCCTGCGCCACCAAATTAGCATTTTCAGGAGCATCTAGGGGTCAAGGTAATCCATCAATTTCACTGCAGACATCGTTAGACCATAGATGTTATTCATGAATCCAGCAGACGGATGATTAAATCAAATAAGATGAAGCAGAATTGGCCCCGGACCGGCTGTACTTTACGTATAGTGCAATGAAATACAGACGTGGCGCTGTAGCTGCTTCGACATCCAGTCGACTCTGGACTCGCCGTGCAGTCTTTTGTTCTCACGCCGCCCGGCAAATACCTTTTTGTAGAAACACTTCCATTTACAAGTACATTGACGTTGTTTGTGTCTCTAGGTTACATGTGTGCCAACGTTGACACAGATTGGTCACGTCGCACTAACTCTCGTCATTAAGAATTACTGTGCAACAAAAACTAAATTGTGTATCCTTAAAACAAGGGTGTCAAACTCATCTTCACCGAGGGCCACATCAGCATCATGGCCGCCTCTTCAAGGGTTTTAACTGTAACTCTGTGTAAACTACTCAAACATATGGTTAAATTACTCTCTTTGCATTTGATTATTGTTTATTTGAGTGAAGAAATATTGTACATAAGACATTTTTTCTAATATTCTAACATAAATCCATTTAATTTTGAAACCTTCAAAATAAAAGCATGGGATTTTTAAAATATTTCCATTATATATATATATATATTATTTTTTAATTTTTTTTTATCACGTCTTTTAAGCTGTCGTGGGGGCCTCATGGAATAATGTGGCAGGCCGATGTGTTTGACCCTTTTTTAAAGGGTTCAAATGTGTCTCAGCGGATGATTGCAGTCCATCAAAGTCCTCAGACGAAGGCTTATGAATATGAGTAACACATTCTCAGTCGGATGTAAAGGTCAGGTTGGGCATTTTAGGAAACTCATCTTATGGATCATTTACCAGAAAGCCTTTCACGACATCGCGGGCCATCAGCGATGAAGAGGAAGGTGCTCGAGCCATTTATCTTCATGTAACCCGGTCGGCCCCTGTGTGACCCGCATGGCTTCTATAACGCTCCGACTGGGACCCGTTTCCCCGTCAGCTGGTGATCTCCTACACCCCCCTAAATGCAATTTGACGTAGTTCTTGTGAACATGCGCCTCTTTCGAGGAATAAAATCCTAGAAAACGAATAAACGCCACACAAGGAGAGCCTGTAACGTGATTTACAAATGTTTTCGTCGAGTCAAACAAAAAAGCCTCGTGGCCCCGTGTTCACAACCAAAGGCTGCGGCTGACTTCTCCTTTTGATGAGAAACACTTCCAGAAGTTTCTTTCATGTTGCAAATGTCTTTGATTTAGGCTTACCGCTCTTTTGTTGGCATAGCAACGTGCAACCCAGCAGGGAAAAAACATTTGACTGTGACTAGACCTATCTTAACGCCGATGTAATCAAAACATCTCTGACGGTCCAGACGGTTTGGATGTCCACGTCAATCATGGGGAAGACGTGATTACCTTGTTTCTCACGCTTAGTACTGTCAGCTAGATCTGGAGTTATCTTGTCACGTCCTATAATCGAGTATTTCTTTGTTGGAAGTTGAAAGTAGACATTGGGGATGGGAGGAGGAGGAAATGAGGGTCTTAAAATGTTGCTCTTCCAACAAGACGCACATCTTTGATTTCTGTGATTACGTTGTCATATTTATACGAGCAATTTATTATCAATTCAAAAACACGTGGAATTTCCAAATTGTGTGTGTATATATATATATATATATATATATATATATATATATATATATATATATATAAATGTGTGTGTGTGTATATGTATATATATATATATATATATATATGTATATGTGTGTATATGTATATATTTGTGTATATGTATGTGTATATATATATATACGTATACATACATACATATATATATATGTACTTATATATACGTATATATGTGTGTGTATATATATATATATGTTTGTATATATACTGTATATGTGTGTATATGTATGTGTATATATTTATATATATGTGTATGTGTATATATATATATGTATACATACATACGTATACAGTATATATACGTGTGTATATATATATGTATGTGTGTGTATATATATTTTATATATATATATATATGTTTTTGTGTATAGACTATGTGTGTGTATATATATATATATATATATATATATATATATATATATATATATATAAAAATAAATGACAGAAAAAGATCATCCCTACCAATGATAGATATTTACACCTTTTAGAAAACATCATTTTATATTATATGTACACACAATATAATCTCTCTCAAAAGTCGACAGTCGAGGTTTACTGTTAACATTCGCCGCCGCGTTGAATTTTAATACGTTTCCATTCTCGTTTGAACCGACAAATAATAAAGTCACGGAGAGTTTGAAAGAGTTGTTCAAATCAAACCCGAGCCGCCCTGCGCTGGAACATCGTGGTTAATGTGATGATTTTATAATGTGATCTGAATTCAAACGCTGGTAATTGCTGTCCTGTCCCGCTCATTAGTGGAGTTTGGTAATACGACGGCTGTAATGAGACAGCAGTCTTATTAACTCATTAAATTATGATTGCTTTACTCAGAACAAGGATCTTCGGATCCGGGAAGAATGTCCTTAATAGCACCATTTTAATATATTTTAAATGTGCGTTCCCACAAAAGAAGCCTTTGAAGACCTTTTCCTCACGAGAACCAACGGTGTTAAATTATGTAACATACAAAAAAAAGTTTGCCATAAGCCACATAAAAAAACAACTAAAAGTGGCTTTTTTTTGTCATTTTTAAGAATGACATAGTAAACATCCTGCAATTATACTTTAAAAATAATCTCCAGATGTCTATCCTTGTTTTTTTTAAACACTGAGTGCATGCTCTCTTTGCTCAGAATCTCTTCCGGTCATTCTCTGCTTTTTGTATGAATGTCATCACAATGTGTGCATCTTACTTCAGGGTACAGTTATATATCTCCTTGATGTTTTTGAACTGATAAAAAAACATTGACTTATGACTCATTTGCGTTCAAAGAAAAGCAATTTTTAAACGGTGAAAACCTCTCGGCATCTCTGTGGCAGTCGGTTCTGATCCATTTCACCTCCGACCAATCGGCTGTCTCCAACAGTTCATCCTCTCGTAGTTATCAGCTAAAACGAGAATGATCTCTTTTAGATCTTTCCGAACTTCCCTCCTCCGAACACTCCGGCGCCCTGTCTTTGTGTCCAAGTCCAAACCCGCCAGAACCGCCTGATGAGTCTGTTTGCGTCCGACGCCTCGACCGCCGGCGTAACGAGATGCTCTGTCTTCCTGTTTCCTCAGGACGGCTGAAAGTCGGGACCGGGCGTACGACCACAGTGCCTACGGACATCACGAGCGTCCCGGCGGCAGCTTCGACCGCCAGCGGCACTACGAGGCGGCCGACTACTACCGCGACGCGCGGGAGAGGACTCTGGGCGCGGCCGGGGGCGCCGCCTCCGCCGGAAGCGTCGCCGCTGCCGCCGCCGCCGCCGCCGCCGCCGCCTCCTCCTCGGGAGTCGGCGGGACGATCGTCGTCGCCGCCGGCAACGCCGGGTCGGGCGGATCGGCGGGGGCGGAGCCGGCGGGGGCGGAGGCCTCGCCGCCGCCTCCTCCGGCGTGGCGGGCTTCTTCCGCTCCCACAGCCGGAGCCCGTGCCGCTTCGAGGCGCCGGAGCCTCGTTACGAGCCTCGCGCCAGGGAGGCGTTCACCTTGGCCAGCGTGGTGCACCGGGACCTCTACCGGGAGGAGAGGGGGCGGCGCGGCGAGCGGGCGTACCGCCACAGTCGCAGCCGCTCGCCGCACTCGGCGCACTCGCCGAACCCGTCGCCCCAGAGGCTGGCGAGTCAGGCGACGCGGCCGCCGCGCTCCCACAGCGGCTCCGGCTCCCACAGCCGCTCCTCCAGCTCCGACTCGGTCAGCAGCACCAGCAGCAGCACCAGCGGCAGGTGAGCGGAGCGGGCCGGGGGCCGATACCGTTGTTGTTGTTGTTGTTGTTTACCTTTCGTGCATCCCAGGCTCCGACGAGGGATGGACGACCGGGTACTTTTTAGGAAAGCGGCCTTCTCTCTGGTCGTAGGCCTTCGTCTCACGGAGTCGAACCGTACTACAGTTTCCAATAAAATTCTAAAGTTTACAAATTAAATGTATCTTCTTCCTCCAGGTCACAGTGGTGTGTACAGGGTTTGTACGGTCATGGAAAACCTGGAAAAGTCATGGAATTTTAAAAAGGTCATTTCCAGGCCTGGAAAAGTCATGTAAAAAACTTAATTCATAAAAGTTTTGGAAAAGTCATGGAAATTTGTTTTAATCACGTGTTCATTTACGCCGAGTTTGAAATAATTAATATGTTTTTTAAAGAAAGACGCTCAAATTATTAGCCGGCGTACGCTCTCAATACACAACATTTTCTAAATTGTTCATGTTTATACCGAGATTTCAGTTTGGTCATGGACATTTGGTTTAAAGTCTTGGAAAAGTCATGGAAAAGTCATGGAAATCCACTGGTCAAAATGTGTAAGAACCCTGTGTAGCAAGGTGGGACATACGTTGTTGAAAAAGCGCTATATAAATCGAAATCGAAATCGAATAAGGTTATAACAGGATTATTACTTGACTAATGTCTTACCGATATCCGATCGGTTGGTTTTGACCCTTTTTTAAAATAAAAAATACAGAAACGCAGAGATGAGCTTCCGATGCGCGCCGCCCTACTGGGCGTGTCGCGCTACTGCAAGTCGTACCAGAGTCGAGTGCACGCGCGCTGTTAAGTTACGGCTCGTTTTGAAGGTTATGTAACCACGATTCCGGGGGTGGAGGGGGGAGGAGAGGGGGGGCAAGTTGACATACATTAGTCACGTGATCAAATGAAGGGCGTCGCCGTTACGCTCGGCTGCTTCAGCAATTACCATACAGATCGGTCTGGTCGGTTTATACTCGATATTTTTTTATTCTTTTTTTAATGAAGGAGGCGTCTGGTTACCGGGGCTCATCATACCACTCCCCCCCCCCCCACACACACACACATATTTTTATTTTTCTCAGCAGAAAGTAGCCTTGAAACACATCGCAGTGCAAACCGCTGATTACTCATCTATGTGGCCACGTACAAGGCGGCATACATCGGAATGTATTGCTAACATCGCGTGGTTAAGAGGGAACCGTATATGAAAACGCATTCACCGAATCAATGTCTTAATATGTGTCCGTCAGCGACGTGCTTTATGGAAAATTAAAGCTCCGTCTGTCTTTGTGGGCAGACTCGTGGTGAAGCTTTCCTTTCTGCCGATCACATTTAACTGTCTGGCACAGCTGTTCCCGATCTATGAGACCAGTGATTTGAGTATTTAGGTGTAGAGTATTTCATTAGAGAAGAAGAGGGAGAGGAAAGATTTCTATACAGGTTTTTTTCTTTAGATTGTCGTGCTTTCTCTTTAATACTGTCTTATACATGTATATTGGGTACGGAAAGTATTCAGACCCTTTTAAAATGTTCACTCTTTGTTTCATTGCAGCCATTTGCTAAAATCAAAAAAGTTCATTTTATTTCTCATGAATGTTCACTCAGCGCCCCATCTTGACAGGAAAAAACAGAAATGTGGAAATGTTTGCACATTTATTAAAAATGAAAAACTGAAATATCACATGGTCGTAAGGATGCGGACCCTTTGCTGTGACGCTCATGTTGAACTCACACGCTGTCCACTTCTTCTGATCCTCCTTGAGATGGGTCTACTCCTTCATTGGAGTCCAGCTGTGTTTAAATAAACTGATTTAGGACTTATTTAGTTAAGGCACACACCTGTCCATATAACACCTGATAGCTCACAGTGCACGTCAGAGCCAATGAGAATCAACAACAATTTTTTAAATAACATTTCAAGTTATCATATCTCTTAATACCGTGTCATGTCTGTTTCCTCAGGAGATACTGCATCATTTTTGCATTATTATTTTAAAATGGTGTTATGAAAGCACCATCTTACCCAGCAACATGACCAAACCTCAGGTTCATGTGAACAACACCGCTGTGCTCCACCCAGCAGGACACACACACACACACACACACACACGCGCATGCATTGCATAGAATTTCCAATTCAAATTCTGTAAACCTTTTCAAGCTGTGTTTCGTGTGCAAATGTGGTCCCACCCTCGCGTGTGCGAGTGCTCTTTGTACTCGTGGATCTTCCCGAATGACAAATCTGCTTTTACAAGGTTGTTGACTGAGTAATTGATCGCTGGTCGGAGTGGGAAGCCTCTGAATGTGTTTATTACCGCCATACTTTGGACTGAGGTCCACATGTCTGTCAACACACACTGTGGCTGTCGGTTTTAATCCCCACCGCGGATCTCCGCGAAATCGAAGCGTGTCGAATTCAAAACAGAGCAAGTTTTGAGATGTGCTACATATGCTGTATATCTGTGTCCAGGTTCTTGTGAATGTATCATCTAATAGTTGATTTTGACTGCTGATGTCTTAGGAATGCCCATATAACAAAAAGGCTTGGATGATCAAGTAAGATCAGCAGTATTTAACAACATAAGAGCGTCTGTTTATGAGGTTTACATCATAACCCCCCCCCGCCCCCCCCAAGTTGTTTATATTCTGGATAACCGCACCACGCTTTGGACACAGCAGAGTGGCGGGTAGCGACGCATGTGGTCGGACCAGGTAGTGCTCTGTGGGGAATTTCTATATTATTATTATTTTTTTCCACCGCCTACCTCTGTGTATGTGTAATGCCCTCCCCCCCACACACACCCCTCCCCTCCGTGAGATCCAGTCGAAACTGGAAATTTCTGGCCAGTGCTGGCTGCCTGCCCACTCCCACAGGCCAGCCTCCGTCAGCAGCACTTCCGGAAGGGTCTGAGCACAGGAGGAGGGAAAGTGAGGGAGAGAGAGAGAGAGAGATAAAGAGAGAGAGAGAGAGAAAAAAACCAGCAGAGGGCCTTGGAAGCTGAGACAGGCATGGGAACGGTTGGGGGGGTAAAAAGGCGCCCGAGGCGTCCATGAATTTGCCAGTGATGCAAATTCATCTTTTTTTTAACCAGATGATGACGATAGTTTGGGTAGTTGCAAAATATTGTGTATACATACTACCTCGTAGAAATGAATGTTTTATTGAGGTACAAATATCACTAATTGGTAGGGATAATATCTGTCTTTATTTATCTGTATATATATGTATGTATGTGTGTGTGTGTGTGTGTGTGTATATATATATATATATATATATATATATATATATATATATATACATATGTGTGTATATACATATGTATTTATATATGTATTTATTTATGTATATATGTATGCGTGTGTGTGTATATATACATATGTATATAAATATGTAGGTATGTTTATATATATATGTGTATATAAATATGTATGTGTATATATATATATATGCAAAGGCTGCAACCAGTTCCAGTAACTCAGAATGACAGACAGTGAATCTTGCAACAACTCCTAAGTCCGTGTTTCTCTTTTGCTCCAGTGATTCTAGCAGTAGTTCAAGTGATGACTCCCCGGCACGTTCAGTGCAATCTGCTGCTGTTCAAGCACCCTCAGCACTTCCTTTATCCTCCCTTGACAAGGATGAACCACGTAAAAGCTTCGGCATCAAGGTCCAAAATCTTCCTGTTCGCTCCACAGGTTAGTTCCATGGAGCTCCTACGGGTGTACAACAAATAGTAGTGCATTGTATTTCTGTTTATCCCTTCAAATAATGACACATTTTATGAAAGATGAAATGCTATATTCTCAATAAACATACTAATAAATCATTTGACTTGTTTACCACAGATACGAGCCTGAAGGATGGTTTGTTCCATGAATTTAAGAAACATGGAAAGGTCACATCTGTACAAATCCACGGAGCTTTGGAGGAGCGCTATGGGCTCGTCTTTTTCCGTCAGCAAGAGGACCAAGAAAAAGCCCTCGGAGCATCAAAGGGGAAGCTTTTTTTTGGCATGCAAATTGAGGTCACAGCCTGGAATGGCCCCGGTAAGTTGTGATCTTTTAATTATATTGCAGCACAAACAATGAAACGACAAAAATGCTCAAGGTTCATATCTGTATTTCTATCAGAGACTGAAAGTGAGAACGAGTTTCGTCCCTTGGATGAGAGGATAGACGAGTTTCATCCAAAGGCCACGCGGACATTATTTATTGGAAACCTGGAGAAGTCCACCGCTTACCATGACCTGCTTAACATCTTTCAACGCTTTGGAGAAATAGTGGTAGGTTAATGCTGTGAAGGGGTTGGGGAATATCTCATTATGGGCAATGTTTACCATGCTGCGTAGTTTGAGATGACAATGCTTAATAAAAGCCTTTTTCTGTTTTCCTTATTGTGCAAAGGACATTGACATTAAGAAGGTGAATGGAGCCCCACAGTATGCCTTTCTACAATACTGCGACATTGCCAGTGTCTGCAAAGCTATAAAGAAGATGGATGGAGAGTACCTGGGTAACAATAGATTAAAGGTGAGATTTATCACGTTAATTAAATTTAGAATCTTGCCCTAACTACCACATGCTGGTCTTTTTCACGGCGGTGCTCGTATTATTTATGAGCTCGATTTATATAAACTGTTCTTTAAGTTTTGATGTTGCATCAAATATTTACAATCTTTTTATTGTATCCTTCCTTTATTCAGCTGGGCTTTGGAAAGAGTATGCCTACAACGTGCGTTTGGTTGGATGGATTGGCTTCAAACACAACTGAGCAGTTTCTTACTCGTCATTTTTGCCGCTATGGACATGTTGTCAAGGTAAGTGTGTTCCCCCCCCTCCTTACCGTTGCTTATCGTTTACTTTCTGGCAACATGAGACTCTATTTACCTTTGTCTTGCCCAGGTTGTATTTGACAGAATGAAAGGAATGGCACTTATCCTGTATAACAACATCGAATATGCACAAGCCGCTGTCAAAGACACAAAAGGATGGAAGATAGGAGGCAGTAAAATCAAGGTAAGTGAATGCAAAAACAAGTTGCTCTTTAAATTTGCTCTGTAATGTTTTCATTTTCTAAATTCTTGTGATGGATTTTTCTCAGGTGGATTTTGCCAATCAGGAAAGTCAGATGGCATTTTATCGTTCAATGCAGGCATCTGGGCAGGACATCCGAGACTTTTATGACCTGCTCTCTGAAAGAAGGTTTGTGTAGTTTCCATAAGGAATACTAATGTTGGAAACATACTGTCAAAATACTGTTAAACATTATCAATGACAAAGTTTGAGAAATTGACATCTTGGTTTTTGTCTTTATTTTTTTTGGTAGGGATGATCGGCGAACTCAATATGAGTTTCAAGCAGAAAGACAGTATTATGAAAATGTACGAACGCCAGGAACTGCATATACGGAGGATCCACGTCGCAAATACCCTGCCAGAAGTCGGGAGTTCTACACCGAATGGGACCCATATCAGGCAGATTACTATGATCCACAATACTTTGAAGACCCTCGTGAATATCGAGAATACAGAGCTGACCCGTATGAGCAGGACATTCGCAAATACAGCTATTTGCAACGGGAGCGCGAACGAGAGAGGGAGCGCTTTGAAACGGATCGTGGGCGTGATCACGGACGGAGGACCATTGAGCGTAGCCAAAGCCCATCTCTCGTTGCAGCTCGTCGTCCTGCCACCCCGACTGCATCCCCTGCACTCTCTGAGAGGATACCGAGTGATTCAGATCGACGTATTTGTTGCCGATCTTCTGAAAGAAGTGGTAGCTGCAGTTCAATCTCCCCGCCCAGGTTTGAAAAACTTGAAAAGGTACGCACCGAAAGGTACAGTAAAACGGAGAAACTTGAGAACGATCGAGTCTTTGAAGTCGAACGACCGAATTTGGTTGAAAAGGAGAAGCGGGCTGGACGTAAAGATCGAGGGGACAAAGACAAAAGTGAGAAACAGAGGCTTAAGAAGCTAAAAGTTGCATCTCCCATTATCCAAGCATGTGAGACAGAACCTGAACCTGAACCTGCGCTTGAACAAGATGTTATCCCAGAGTCAGTCCTTCGAAGCAAAAGCACTAAAGTTCCGAGGGACGGCTTTAGTAAAGGAAGGTTAGATCTTCTGCCGTGTGTTGTGCAATTAACACGCGTGAAAGAAAAAGAAGGAAAATTGATTGGGCAATCTGTCCAAGAAAAAACAAACCTGAAGGGTGGGAGTGACAGTCCTAGATTGGCATCACCTCCAGTTGATCAGAGGAGTCCCCCATTCTGCCCGGAACCATCCAAAAGTGATATTTCTAAGCATGTTAAAGTGCCCAGAGACAAAAATATGCACAGTTTAGTGGAGGTTATTGACAAGGATGCTAAAATTAAATCCAAAAAACATGGGAAATCTGAAATGGGATTCGACAGTTGTATTTCTGTAGATATTGACCGCTTGGCAGCGAGGAAAAGGCGTTTTGAAGACTCTGGAAAAACTGAAAGACATAAGAGAACAAGCGAGGAGGATGTTGTTAAACCTGGACTTCACAAACTATGGAACAATGCTAAAGAGACAGACTCGGATAAGAATATTTCGATAAAAGGGATGCATAAAAAGGAGCACCACAAGGATAAATGTATCCGGGTGGTTTCAGTTATCAGTCCTAAAGATGGACGGGACTGTGAAATCCACTCTGTAGGCTTTTCTCTGGAGCAGCAGTCCCGGCTCGGGGAGCTGCCTGAAGACCCTACCAATCAGTTGGACTCTCTCTACCTAAAAATGGATTTAGCAGGATCAAAGAGTGAAAATGGCTCCAACCTCACAAAAATGTTGGATGACGGCAGCTTTAATTTGTATGGATTAAGAGAACAAAAAACGGTTTTGTCTGAAAATGAACAGGGGAAATGTAGGGACTCAAATGACACGGATGAACACAATGTGCACATTGATCAGAACATTTGCACAAAACAAATTGAACCGAGTAGTTGGCTCCGACCCAAGCTTGACGATCCTGATAATTTAGTCAAGTTTGAAAACCCAGCGAGTATTGAGACTCATGACTTTGGAAAGGATTATATCATGCATGACGTTTCAAAATCAATTCAGGACATGGTCAATGACGACTTGTCTAACAGTAAAAGAAAGAAAGTTGAGAATTTGGGCTTTGAAATAGTCACCGTAAAAAGAGAGCGCAACTTTCCAATTTCCCAAAAGTTGAACGATGACATTTACCAGAGTATAACACCCTCAATAGAAGATGATCACTTTTGTGCCAATGAAGAAGATGAAACTGCCCAGATTTCTGTATCGGTTTTAAACAAAGACAAAAAATCTCAAACAAAAGACGAGAAATTTTCTCACACAGAGTCATTGACAAACAGTTTGGGACTGACACATTTTCAGTCTTCTGACGCTGAGCTCCCAAAGCTTAAGACTACCTTGCTGGGATGTGATGAGGAGTTGATGCACCAATGGGAAAGAAGGATAAAGTCTGATTCACTTCGAATGGATATGACTTTTCCCAGTGATATTGCAAAACGTGAAACCATCCGCAAACGCCTTGGCCAAGATTTGGAACCTGGGGAAGTGCAGTCTGATTCAGATGAGGATGGAGAAAACAAACACATCTCTCCCAAATCCAGTAGTTCCTTGTCATTTATCCTTGGGGAACGTGATGAGAGGATGACAGACCTCAAGCTTTCAGGCTCATTGGAAAAGAACAAGTTTTATTCTTTTGCATTAGATAAAACTATAACTCCTGATACCAAAGCACTCCTTGAAAGAGCGAAGACACTGTATTCCTCCAGGGAAGATAATTGGTCCTTTCTCCCCTCACGTTTTCCGACCTCCCACAGCTGTTCGGATAAGGACAAGGTAGAGCTAGCACCTCGGCCTATTCCTTCTTGGTATATGAAAAAGAAGAAGATTCGTACTGACTCGGTTGAAAAGCTGCACGATAAAAAGGAGGACCTTAAGCCACAGGACCAAGAACGACAAAATCTGTTTGCTTCTCGCTTCCTGCACAGCTCAATCTTTGAACAGGATTCCCGCCGTTTGCAACATCTTGAACGTAAAGACCAAGCTTTAGAAACTCGAGTTAGTAATAAGCCTTTTGCTAAGCCAGGTGCTACTGAGGCACAGCCCGAATCAGGAGTAGGGGACATGTCACAAGAGCCCATAGTGCTTTTCCATAGTCGTTTTTTGGAACTTCAACAACAAAAGGACAAAGATCATTCCCCACCCGATTCTGAGAATGATCTGATAGTGGTCGAAATCAAAAGAGAAGAAGGGTTGAATAGTGATAACGTGCTGTCTGATAAGGAATCTGAGCCAGTACAGAAGGTTGAACATAAATCAGCTAGCCCCCCATTAACCATGTTAGCTTCTCCATTTGCTTTTGCCCCAAAAGAAAAGTCTTCACCAGAAAAGAAAGAATGTTTAACTCCACCCTCAGATCCACCTGTGTCATTTGTCAAAGAAAAAAAAGAGGAGCCAGTTTTTGAGCTATCTCCATCATATTCTTTTTCTCACGAAGACTTTAAACCAGGTGCTCCTAAGCTAACCATAACCCCTCCAGAGAAGGAAATGGAAACAAAAGCGGAGTTAATTGAACCCAAAGCAAAGATTGGAGATAGTTTGGCGGGGGTACACGATCCTCTTGTGGAAGATAAGTCTCACACTTTTAGTGCTTCCCTCAGTGGTTTATTGAGAGAGAGTGCAGAACTCACTTACTCTGACTATCTAAAGATTGAGGAAAAAACTGAAATTAATAAGATGGAGCCTAAAATAGAAAATCAGGAATCAAAACACTCTGAGGAATCTCAGAAAACGGAGACAGATAGTGAGGCAACTATGCCAGAACTAGAAGCCGAAATAAAACCATTACCAAATCGCAGACAACCCAAGAGTAAGAGGGCAAAACCATTGTCAGTATTACGTATTGCCCAACCGTCCCAAATTGTTGCCACTGAAAAACCTGCAACACGAAAGAGTGAACGGATTGACAGAGAGAAACTCAAAAGGGCCTCGTCTCCTCGGGCAGAAGCACCAAAAGCTTCTGTTGAGTGCAAAGCCACATCCAAGTCACCAATTCATGCATCAGATTCAGAGCAAAACCTTGAGTCTAGTTTGATCCATGGTAGAACACGTCGCAGGAATGTAAGATCAGTCTATGCCACACTCCATGAAGATGACCCAGCTGGCAAAGAGGTGGTTGAGCCAGCACGCTCCATGCGCAAACGTGGTGCAGATAAAGAACCAATACAGCAGGATGTTCCAATTCCACATACCAATGCAAGGCGAGGACGCCCACCTAAAAGAGGTATCAAGCGAGGTGAAGATGCATCGCCAGTTAAGGGGGATCAGAAAATGATTGAAGAAGGCACAGAGGTCAAAGAGACCACCACTACTGTAGAGGTTATGAAAGCCTCTGAGGGATGGCGTTCACCCCGCACCCTAAAGGTACAACAAACACAACTAACATATCCTGCTCCAGTTAACAAGAAAGGAGGTAGAATAGACACACAGTCTAGGAGCCCTTCAGAGATGGCTGAACAAGATGATCCTTCAAGTCATGATGAGTCGGAACTTGATCCTAAAGCTGATTCTGAACTGTTTGTGAAGCTATCAGAAAAGGTGGAAAACCAAAGCTCACAATTGCACAGGAGGGAAAAAGACTTAAACGATTATGGCGGAAAGAAATCTACTGATGGGGATATTGAAAAGTTAGACACCACCTCCTCTGAGAAGAGACAACAGCCTGAAAAGAATGTTAAAATGAAAACACCAAGGCTGAAAAGAAATACCAAGCAAGTCACTGACGATAAATCACACAGCTTAAAAAATCTTGAGATCCGTGTCAGTGTTGATGATGTAAAAGGTTTACTACGTTCAGGAGATAATGAGCTTGAGTCATTTGAAGTTCCCACCATTACACAAACTAAAACAGTAGTGAAAGAGAACGAGGAAACAAATAGTACAGGCTTTCTAAAAGATTGTGAAGACCTTGACACAGAGGATCAGGAAGACAACCTATCAGAGTCTGAACTCCCTACTAATCCGGCAGCTCTCTTAGCACGACAGATGGAACTAGAGCAGGCAGTTGAAAATATTGCCAAACTTACAGTTGAGCAACTTCCTCGACCATATAAGGCACCACCTTTAGTGCCACCTATCATATTGCCTCCAGTCATCGTAGAGCCAGAAGCTGAGGTTGAGGAGAAGCGACCTTATCCTGCAAGTGAAACTGAACTTGCAGCCGCTATCGATTCCATTACAGCTGAAGAAACATGTGCAGAGACCGAAGGTTTCACAGCTCCTCCTACTTACACCGGTCGTATCCCTACACCTGAATCATTGTCATCTTCTTCTTCCAATGAAATTATGGATCCTGAAACGCACATGGTGATCAACAATATTCTTGCTGCAGACTCAGATGATGGTACTATGACGCCGACCCCAAAGGGGCTAATTGCGCAGACTAAGGCAGCTAAAAATGCCTCTCTACTTGAAACATCCAAGAAAACCAGTAGAGTTAGAGCCAAAACTCTGAAGAAGACGAGAAGTCGCAAAGGTGCAGTTAATAAAAAAGGTGATACTGCTGAAGAGGTTTCACAACCAGAGCCCTCCCCAGTTAAGTTACCAGAGTCAATCCCAAAAGATTCGGAAACCAACAATTCAAAAGCAGCCACTGTTACAGCTAGGGCTACTGCAGCAGCTTCTGTGGTCACTGCCGTTGCAACTTGTAGACGTGATGTTACAAGTGCTATAACGGTAGACACCCCCAAAGAGGCAGAACAGCCTGAAGTTGAACAGCGTGTACCCAAAGAATCTGCCTTTCATTCAGGCCCAAGCAACATCTCAAGTAGTAAAAAGCATTCCCGAGCAGAAGAGCCATCTACCCCTACTCTTGCACCTGCCCGCTCACAACCTGTATCTCACTTCAGTGTACCCCTGATACGGCCAGCCAAAATTAAACTTTCGCCCAACTGGCCTCCTAGAACTGAAGATAGCAGAATCCACGTGGCTCCTTCGTGTCATGTTACAGTGGTAACTCCTTCCCCAACACAGTCAATTGCACTTGGAACGCCTTCAATAAATCCCCCCATGCCACCTGACACAAAAGCCTCAGATATTGACCCTAGTTCTAGTACCTTACGAAAAATCCTTATGGAACCTAAATATGTTTCTGCACCAAACAGCAATTCTATACCTACCACTATGGTGACGTCTGTGCTGTCAGATCCTTCACGGATGTCAGAGAATGAAAATCCCTCAGATATAGTGAGTTCAAGACAGGTGCGCCCCGAAGAGAGACCACCTTTACCACCCCTGCCCATACACCACAAACCCTTTCCACTGACAGAGTCGCAACAGAACTGCGGAGAGAAGATCCAGCATACAGTTATTTCTCCGGTTACCTCAGTAATAAGTCGAATTCCAATGCCTTATGATACAGAGGAAACTCCAAGAATTTCTCTAAGCAACCGCAACACTGGCCTGTCTATCCCCAAGCAAAAATTTAGATCAAACTCTAATGAGAATAATCGCTACCATGGCATGGATATTATAGAAGATACAACAAGAGGGCGCTCTGTTGTTGAGACTACTCCCTACAGTACAGGCACCAGTCCTGGCCTTAGGGTCAATACATCAGAGGGTGTTGTTGTTTTGAGTTATTCCGGTCAGAAAACCGAAGGACCTCATAGGATGAGAGCCAAAATTAGTCAAATTCCTCAAGCGAGTGCTGGTGATATCGAATTTCAGCAATCTGTGTCCAAATCTACAATAAAACAAGACCCACTCATCACATCATCCCAGTCCGCTACCCCAAAAGTAACCCCAACTCCCACAGCTTATGGGCACACAGGGGTTCTCTTGACAAATCAGTCTTATAACTCTCAACCTGTCATATCCAGTATGAAGCAGGAGGTTATTGGGTGTGACAAATCTGAAGCCCCGTATCACACAACGTCCCAAGGTGGCGTTGTAAAGATGTACCAACAGCCAGTTAGTTCTCCTCAAGTCTTGATGTACAACCACCCTGTAATACAGCACCAGCAGGGCAAGAGAGGACTGGGCTCTGAACCTCTACCTAAAAAGATGGACATTAATAAAGCTGTTCAGCAGTCTAACCTTAGCCCAGTCATGAGTCCACATCACCCATCACTGTCTGGAACCCGCATGAGCCCCAGCCCTACCATACCAACTGATCGTTCAGCTCTACACCTAAAGCAAGAACCCCATTCCCCACGAACAGCCGTTCACTCCCCTTCCCACTTCGTCAAAGCCTGTCCCCCAAGCAGTTCTCCTCGAGGCACTTCGGTCGTTCTAGGTCACGGCGTACCACCAATATCCACATATCATTCTGCAATGCATCACCCTCACTCGGAGCAATCCTCCGTCATAATTCAACCTCACAGTGTCACTCAGGCCATGGCCCATGAAGCCAGAATGAACATCCCACCAATGTCTGGGATAAACTATGGAAGACGAGGTGACTCCCTGTCTTCTTCCCACCCAGGGCCTCCACAGCGCTCAAACACGCCCCAGCCTAACGTCATTCGAGATTTGGTACTGCAGTCCCATTCAAGTCCGCAGCGTTCCGTATCGGGTAGCGGTGGCAGCACTGCAAGTGAAGAAGACACCAGACACTTTAACCAAGCCCCGAGTAGAACTTCTGTACCCCAGCTCCAATCAGATGTAAGGATGATTCACAGTGATCACAGAGGGCTCCACCCCAGCATACGCATGGACCAGTACAGAGACATGCACCAACGCATCCTCATGCACCAGCAACTGGGAGAACAGGGCACTGTCGAGGCAAGACAGTCACGCACCTCAGAGACTGGAACGTCTTCAAGCAATATCTCTGGCCCTTCAAAGAGTCCTATAGTGGGAAAGACCATTGATCTTTCTGCAAAAGAATCTATCAAACCACTAGAAGGAAAGCTGATACATCCACCCTCCAATGAAAGTAGAATCAGGGGAGTCCATGCATCTTCTCCCGTCCTGGTGTCTCCTCACCCACTTGGGGTTCAGCTGATCCATCCAGTGGGTTCTGGCTCTTTTCCTGTATATCGGGACATGCGGGGCTTTCCATCCCAGTTTCCAGGGCATCCTTCATCGGGACACAACCTGGCTAACCAAGGCGTGACATCTTCCCAGGTCACTTGATATGCTTTTGTTATTTACATATTGCTAATATTTCAGCATTCTATTATAATTGCATTTCATTGATCCTATTCATATACACATAACAAATATGCATTACTTTTTTTCATTTTGTATTTCCTTAACCAGGTGTCTCCGGAGGCTGAACTGGGTCACAGAGGTAAAATGTCTCAGTCACATGTGGGAGGAAGTGGTTCCAAACCTGAGAGTTCCCATCTCCGCCATCCTACCTCTACGGAACTCTCACACATTTCCAGAATATCCCGGGATACAGTCTCCCCCGCGTACCAGTCTCCAATGTCGTCCCCTATGAGTCTTACTCATAAACCAGATCTATCTCTACAGAAAGGCCCTACAGCCTTCTTGCCATCACCTATGCCAGCATTACCCCCATCAAGTTCGCTGCACTCACGACATGATGCTAAGTTGGAACATTCGGGACATCGTTCCGTTAACATGGTTCAACTTTTAACGGTAGGAAGACCGATTAAGCACCATTGTCATCATGTACGGAATATGTTTTCAAGACTATACCAAAGAGGAAATAGGTTCAACCCCCCCCCCCCCCTTTTTTGTTGTTGTTGTACAGAAATATCCTATTGTATGGCAAGGCCTGTTGGCACTGAAGAACGACCAGGCTGCCGTCCAGTTGCACTTTGTTTCTGGGAATACCATCCTGGCCCAGCGCTCCCTGCCGCCCACAGAGGGAGGTCCGCTCCTACGTATCGTCCAGAGGATGAGGCTTGAGGCTTCCCAGCTGGACAGTGTGGCACGCAGGATGACTGTGAGTGTTTTTTTTTACAACCTCTGCAATGTTGGGTGCTCAAGTTTGGATCAACATATTAATCAATTAGAGATTTATTGCAAGTTTGGAGATTGTTAAGCTTATAACCTGATTAACACTCTGTGGGATGTGCTTTATGTTTACATTTATGAAAAAGACTTATCATTCATGGCAGGTGGAGAATGACTACTGTTTGCTACTGGCTCTACCCTGTGGCCGAGACCAAGAAGATGTCCTTGGTCAAACCCAGGCCTTGAAAAGTGGCTTCATCACCTACCTGCAAGCCAAACAGGCAGCCGGCATTATCAATGTGCCCAACCCTGGCTCTAATCAGGTCTGTTTACATTTTTTTGAAACAATTGTGCCTGTGTTTCAAAGTCATCCATGTCATGTCTAATCATATATTTTTCCTTTTTTGATTCGCAGCCAGCTTATGTGGTACAGATTTTCCCACCGTGTGAATTCTCGGAGAGCCACCTGTCGCGCCTAGCCCCGGACCTTCTCAACAGCATCTCGAGCATTTCCCCCCACCTCATGATTGTCATCGCCTCCGTTTAATTCCTTTCATCTTTCCTGAACAAAGCCAACACCAGCCCATTTTGACTTGTCCAGTTTATTAAACTGGAATTGCCTCATTTTTCTTATTTATAAATTTGACTTCAAAAGATATATCATTTAGCATGCACTCACCTTTTTCTCCACCAAGTCCTTAAGTCTTTCAATGACATTGAATTCCCAAAAAACGTTACCTCTACAGAAAAGGATCTGAAGGGTCGAACTGGATTTTTGATGATCATTTCTGATTTATCATTCAATTTTTGCCATTTTTGGAGGTGTTGTGCAGCCTTTCCTAATTCATAGTACCTACAAAGCTATGGATTGAGGCATTCCTGTGGGATATTTTTTACCTTCATAAAAAGTGATTGTGAGAATTTTTTAAAAGACAAACAATATGGGAAGTCATTGCACTATGTTAAGGAAAAAATGGTGAACTCTGTACAGATGTTGAGTATAAAATGCTAAATGTTATGGAATTACTCTTGTGATCAGCCATGCTTGTGCAGGATACAAAATCAATGCCTGGAAAATGATCAAAGATCATTTCAGCCTGACCAGTCATACTGCTTTTACTCCTTCAATATCGGCCAACTTCTACATCATTTCCGGACTCGACTCTCCATCCCGAAGTGTTCCCTACCCCAGGAACTCGAGAGGGCAGATTTAGAGTTGTACAGTTACACTCAATGCCTCAACAGGGGACTATATAAAGAATATTTAATTTGTTTATTTTTGTTTGCATCTTCTTTAAGCCTAAGGGTATTGTGGACAGTTGTGAGACTGTAAATATTATAAATATTTAAAGACTGAAGCAATGTGGAGAGACCAAGTGAATTATTTTACAAGACTGATCATCAAATGTAAAATGTCTTTTTTCTTTCTATTTTTTTTCACTTTCCTTTGGACAGGGGCAAGAAGGGGAAAGGTGGGCAGGATCTATCGATGATCCAGTAGTGATATTCAAGAAAAAATATTTTTAAAAATTGATTCTGTGCCAAAATGTCTTTTGCAAACGCTCTACACGCGCAATGTATCTAAAACAAAAATTGATCAGAACCTATTTTCATATGTGACTTTGTATTTTGCCACTCAGAGGGCTGACTTGATTCCTTTTCCTTTTTTTGGTATTGTCCATCAACCCAACTCTGTTACTACAGTGCTTTTACATTATGAAGACGTATCCTCATTTTGAAGGAACCATTGTATTGTAGGGGTTGCATTTCTGTTAGTACTCCTGTTCTCCTTCTCCCTGAGGTGGTCCTCTACTGCCCCCTCCTGTCTGAGAATCACCTTCTCGTATATTAAGGACTGCATCCTGAGGTCATATAAGCCATGACTTCATAACAAATGTGCTATAGCATGCTTTATTTTCAAATCTTAAAGGGTAAACAGAAATCATAAGTAAAGAATGTGACTTAAACTTGACATCATGCCGCTATTGGATGTGTTGATCATCTGTCTCCATCCCTCCCCTTAACTGTGATGAGCCAAGCTGTACATACTAATGTCCGTATCTGTGCTCCTGTGTATTTGTTCCCTCTTCATAATTGTCTGTTTTCAGGGTCCTTATGTTTGTTTAAAGCAGTCCGAAAGATGGGAGATGAGGTGTGTGTGAGTGTGTGTGTGTGTGTGTGTGTGTGTGTGTGTGTGTGTGTGTGTGTGTGTGTGTGTGAAACCGATGCTGAAAGTAAAACCATGCTCGTCAGTTTTGTGTTGTAAATATTTCTAAGACTGCAAGCTGAGTACTCTCATGGTTATGTTGAAGGCACTTATAATTTTTGATAAACAAATGAGAAGAAAAAGAAAAAAAAACTTAAAACGGTGATTAGTATGAAAACTGTCTTTTGATCAATCTTCATTTTGAGTGTATTTTGCTGCTCCTCCATGAGGACATTTTAGACTGTAAAATAAATGGTTGTTTAACTTACTTATGAAGATCATTAAATGGTCTGCCACTCTTGCTTCGTGTTTTTGTGACCTTGCCTCTAAAGTTATTTCGAAGACCTGACTGGTAAAGAAAGATGTATCCCCAAATCCAGGCTGTGGTATAAGAATAGAAGAACATTATCTGAAGCTAATAAGTTAATTTTCTGGAAGCCTCAAGTTGTGCAACAGTTTAAATAGTGATAATACTTGCGCATCAGAGTCGGCGCTGCAGTCCATCCAGCAGTCAGAAGATGTCAGTGTTTGCCTCATTGCTCCGGCACAGAAGTCAATTGTTATTTCAATTCACTGAGAACATTCTTTGTTCTTTGAAATTTGGGCCCTGCCTTCATTTTAATACGACCGCATGTTCCCTGTAGCTTCGTATCTTCAATTTTGAATGTGTCAAAGGTAAATATTAGCTTTTTGAAGCAGAGAACCTTTGATGGACTTAAATCTGGTCGGATCTAGAGGGAATTGTGGAGGATCTATCATGGTCAAGGTGTATTCCACTTTAAGTATTAGGATGCATGGGCTTGCACTTCAACTGTTACATTTTTTATAGAATTGATTTTTTTTTTATCAGTAAAGAGAACAGGTGTGCAGAAAAGAAAATACTACCAGAATTCCGGATGATCTAACTCGAGCGCATTTAAATATTTATAAAATGCCAAATAATTAATGTATAAAACTGTTCCCGCTGTCCGGCTTTTTCCAGCGGTATTTAAACGTCTATACGAAGCGAGACGAACGAGCAGCGTGGCTGTCAGAGCGATAGCTATGGACTCAACCCCGAGGGCACGCAGCTCCATGGGATCCGGAATTTTAAAACCCTGGCTTTGAAAATTAGGCTTTCTCACTGCACCGGTCAAATTCAAGAGTACACTATAGAGGGCAGATTCCCCAGCGTGGGGTGGGGGGGTGGGGGGGGGAGGCCTTGGGGGATTTAGTGGCGATTGGAATTCTATTTGGATACATTTGGTGGTCAAGGGTGCATGATCTTTCCCTTTTTTGTATTCCTCAGAGTGCAATTCATCCCAATCTAATGCAGGCGACCCATGAGAGAGACACTAAGTTACTGTATTTAGTTTGAAGACACAACTTCCCAATATTAGTTCCAACAGAGCGACCGGCGGGTCAGCGGTTCAATCCCCGCCCGAGTCGGCGTGTCCTTGAGCAAGACACTTAACCCTGTCCGCGGTGTGTTAACGTCATGATTATGGACGCTTCTTTTCCGACTTCAAACTGGCAGATCCAGTTGGTCAGGACTTCCCATAAAAAAAAAAAAAATCAAGGGTGACACAGGAATACCAGCTGCGAAAGCACAAGATGGTTTTAGAGCAACCAAAGGAGGCCAAAGAGGGCCATAACTGAGCTTTGCTGCATTTTCTGTCTCCTGTCATTACGCCTGTAGAAAGAAAAGAGTGGGACCACGCGGAAGAGGTGAGGCATACGTGATTTATAGTGTCCCGACAGGCCAAGACTTGGAATTTTAATTGACGCCCTGTTCGCAGCGTGAGAAGAAGCAGATCCGATTTGGACAGTGAAAAGAGCCGAGGACGGGGAAGACTTGTGAAACACAAGATGGTTCTCCTGCACGTTGTTTTCCCTCCGTCTCCAGATTCTTCAGCTCTTCTAAGATTACAGGCTCTGCCGTTGAGGGACGGAGCTCGGTCGAGGGGGGGGGGTCCGTTATGTGCCGGCGTCCTCAAACCAGCCCCACGTTCGTGTGTCTGAGCCGGACTCCTCCTGAATTCTTTGCCACAAGATTTTGCCACATTTTAAATAGGCCAATTTGAGTTGGAAAATGTTAAGAATGTGGAAGCTTCAGAGGCTGTTGTTGTTGTTTTTGGTTGTTGCTTGTTTTGTTGTTGGTGCCCTTCTGCATGGAGCGGCCTGCATTCCATCTGCTGGGTGGACAAAACGTCTACAAGCACACCTGGGAAAAGGGTTACTCTGATTAAAAAAACACTGCACACGATGAGGTGCCATCTGGAACCGAAAATGGTTCTTCAGCGATGCCATAGAAGAACCATTTCTGGTTCCACAAAGAACCTTTCAAACCAGGGTTCTCTAAATAACAAGTTCCTTAAAGAGTTCTTCAAAGAACCTATAAAGGTGTCTCAAAGAACCTTAAAATTGTTCTTTAAGGAACCATGGCTGGTTCCACAAAGAACCTTTCAAATCAGGGTTCTTCAATAAACCATTTCCTGAAAAGGTTATTCAAAGAACCTATAAAGGTGTCTCAAAGAACCTTAAAAAATGTTCTTTAAAGCACCATTTCTGGTTCTACAGTGAACCTTTCAAACCAGGGTTCTTTAAATAACCATGTCCTTAAAGATGTATTAAAATAACCTATAAAGGTGTCTCAAAGAACTTTCAAAACATGGTTCTTTAAGGCACCATTTATGGTTCCACAAAGAACCTTTCAAATCAGGGTTCTTTAAAGAACCATTACCTTAAAAAAATCTTCAAAGAACCTATAAAGGTGTCTCAAATGACCTTTATGACATGGTTCTTGAATGCACCACTTCCCAAATGGTTCCTCGGTAGGTGATGTTTCTTCGTAGAACCACAAACCCTTTTAAAGAACCATTTAAGAACCTTTATATTCCCGTGTACTTTGTCGACGGCTGCAGACTGTTGGGCCGAGCGCTCCGTGCCTCGTCGTCGTGGTCGTCACGCGTCATTTTGGGCAAAGCACGGACTCAAGCACGCTTTAATGAGCCATTTAGCAGAGCATTAAATCATTAATACGGAAGCTTACAGAAAGAGTCGCTGAGAGTTACACAAAGAAAGAAGCTCAACGGGTTCTTTTTAATCGACTTGTGCTCTACACAGAGTTGCCGCCCTGCTTTTCATGCCAGAAACCAACACCAGCCCTCACCTTCGTAACCAGAGGGCAGCCGGTAATATCATCCTCTATTAAAATAAAAAAGTCCCGACGTGCTCCGGCAGCCGTTTTTCTTCTTCTGAAGACTCGCTCCGTGGAATATTTGGCCTCACCTGCGGAGAACTTTGATCGAGCAGGGTTGTGATTGGTTCCAGTTATTAGACATGTCTCTCATGCGAGGGCCTATTACTGTAGCACTTATGCAACATGGTTTACTCTGCGTTGCATAATATCACCACTAGTATGATCTATTTGACTTCTATAGACCAGAAGATTGATGCCCGATGCGATATCCGTGCTCGCAGCCTGTCTTTGACTCTGGGAAGTCTCTGATTAAAGGTTTCGGAAATAAGAAAGTGTCAAAGGGATTTAGCATTCCTATTCTGATAATAATGTGTATCGGCCACAGCACCTGCTATTATAATTTTAACCTTTTGTGGTTGCCGTAAAGTTAAACCACAATTAAACTGTTAACAATCAAAACACGACAGCTCCCATGAAGCATTAGAAGCGCTGCACTGCGTGGTGTCAGCTCTCATATCAGCTCTATTTGGTCTATTTAGTTTTTCCACTATTTGGCCTTCTATAGCTTGCCACAGTCTGGGAAGCTGGAGGCATTTAACCCACAGCCATCGTGTTGGGCTTGTGGAAATTTTTTTTTTGTTGCATGTGTTATGATTTTTAAAATTCTGGATCAGAATCCATAAATTCCTGGTGAGCCCTAAAGCGTTATATCTTTTTAGCAGGAAGCGTGGATATTCCATGAAAAAACGATTTGATTTTGGAGGGTCAGTGAGAGGATTTTGTCAATCGTGGCATTTTGGATATCGTGGATATCTACAGACCCAAAAAAAGGCCTCTCCCCCAAAGAAGGCCTCGGCGAGACGTCGCGTCCACTGGCGCCGGTGGTCCCGAAGACGGCACGAGCGCTGACGTTGGAACAGGAAACAGCGTCGCAATAAAAAAATAAAAAAATAAACAACCTCTCACACAAGGTAGATATGGCTGATTTGCTGGCGTTGGCACGACGATAAGGCGTCGCAATACAGGAACGTGGTATTTGTTTTTTATTGCGATTAGCGTCGAGCGTTTGCTCGTGAAAATTATCACAGTATGTTTAAGACGTTTAAACATCGCCTGGAGCCGGAGCATAAAGGACAGAAATTGGGGAGAGAAAAAAAAACCCGGAAAGAGTGAGATAAGATGCCGTTTTAGAGTCACACCGGAGCGTTGTAATCAGGTGACTAAAGAGACAAAGTTCACGGAGATAAACGCACACTATCAAGTCTTTTTTCGGATATTTTTACAAGGCGCTCTCAGTAAAATTCCCATCGATTGAGGAATCTTTAAAACACTCCTTAATGCACGACATGCAATCCATCTCGCTGTAAATAAGCGCTCGTGCAAACAATACGCCACATAGCTGACTGAGAATACCTGTCCGCGTAAAGCGAGAAGGCATCTCGAGGCCGAATATGAAAGGTCGGCGTCAAGGCAAACAGCGCCGCATGCAATGATCCGTTAGATCCGGTGACTGATGGGGTCACAGTACACGCGAGGCGTGGACAGTATGGCCTCACCATGGCGACGCAAACACAACACCTTCCTCTGAAATCATGGCTCGGTGTGCGAGTTACAGTCTTATACCTGCGGTGTAATGCTTGAGTGTTGGAGCTATTTAGTTGATAATAATATTTTTATATTTATTTTTATTGAGCATTGTTTAATCATGCAGGTTGTTTGCTTATTTATGTATTTTAATATATTCCTAAATCTATTTCTTGAGTTTTTAGTTGAGTTTAATTATTTTTTGTTGGTGTTGTTTAGATTTATTTAGTCTTTTCATTGTTCATTTGTTCACTAATTGGTTAACACTGTGGGCACCTGCGGTTTAATGTTGGAGTAGGCAGGTACAGGACCAGCATGCACCTGGGTAGTCCTATGCTTAGTTTTTTTCCAGTGCAGGAGAGGCACCTTTGTTCTTTTCTTTGTTTGCTTGTTTTGTTTAGTTAAATAAACACATGGTGCGTCAGTGGCAATTTGATTTATATTTCATTTTGATTTATTGGACATATAGCCACTACATCATCTCACTTGGTGTATCTGTATGAGTTAGACATAATATGTAAATGTCACTTACAGTGGGGATGGAAAGTATTCAGACCCCTTTAACATTTTCATTGCAGCCATTTGCTAAAATTAAAAAAAAGTTCATTTTATTTCTCATTAATGTTCACTCAGCACCCCATCTTGACAGAAAAAAACTGAATTCTAGACATTTTTGCAAATTTATAAAAAAATAATAACTTAAATATCTCATGGTCATAAGTGTTCAGACCCTTTGCTGTGACACTCACTTTAACTCACATGCTGTCCATTTATTCATTGAGTCCAGCTTTGTTTAAATAAACTGTATACAGTTAAAACAAAAAAATGATGTTCTCCATTTTTATGCATGTTTTATGCGTACATTATTAACTTTTTAAAATTGTTTCAAGAATGCTAAAATGTGCTCTGATAAAAACTAAAAATTCCATGGCTGAAACAGAAACTCACATAATTATGAGAAGTATGCAGAAGGTTTATAAGTTGATGGACGATGAGAATGAACATAGTTGTTTTTTTCCGTCGTCTTTTATTTTTTCTTCCAGTCTGAATTCACGTGTGTCTTGCCCCCACAATGCACTCCTTTTAAGTCACTCCCTCACATCTCAACATCAAAGAAAGCCAACTCTTGTATACTTAAAGTTAAGTTGACATTCAGCGTTATTCAGCACATTGTGCGTGTCATTGAGGTCCAAAAGAAAAGAATGTAATGCATCTCCTTCCTCATAAAACAGTTGAAGAAGACGTTAGAAATCTGAGATCTGAACATTCACGTTCATATTTTTGTGCATCAGTGCACCTTCAGTGGAATTGCATTAAAGCTTCACAGAACCCACAGCCATCAGAAATGCATAATTTTTTTTAATTGGGTGACTGCTGGTCAGTGGTTAGCAGGTCCGTCCTTCAATCAGTGGGTTGCAGGTTCGATCCCCGCCCCAGTCGACGTGCCCTTGAGCAAAACCCTTCCCCCTGAGTTCCTCCCTGTAGCTCTGTCTACTGTGTATGAATGTAACATGATTGTAAGTCACTTTGAATAAAAGCGTCAGCTAAATGACACGTAATGTAATACAGTAGAGATGAACTATGTGAAATCAGCATCTTTCAGTGCGAGCACCAGTTAAACGCAGCGCTCCGGTCTACGAGTTGCAGGAGGACTTTGGACGTCTCTGGTTCCATTCCCTCCTTCCAGTACGGTTTGGGTCATGATCCGGCTCCAGGGAGTTGTTAGTTTGATTTGTGGTTCTCTTTACTTTTTTTTTTAGGGATAATAAAAGGCAGACTTGTTAGTTCTTTTTCTTTCACCCTCCATCTATTCTGGATTTTTTAACCACTCCCCGCCTCCAGAACCCAATATGTCAGTCAGCGTGAATTAAGTGCGAGGGACTTTGCGTCGGGCCCTTCGGGTCGCTCGGCTGGCAAAACTGGACACAGGTCACTCGAGGTGGGTGTAGCTTTGCAAAACAGAGTGCTTGTGCCTGACTCATTCTGAAGTTAGGTTTTTCCAGAGGTAAAGGGCGGGGGAGGACAAAGAGGTATTATGCCAGTCAGGGTGTGTAATCAACAGCCTGCTCGGCCTGCACGGCGCTCACAGAAAACGATTGCGGTTGGTATTTCTTAAGACTGGAAAATGTAAAAAGGGGTTATTAAGGGAGAGATAATACACACAGGAAGGCATTTAACAACAACAAGCTGGATTCCTCGGCAGTGCTCTTTGCCATCGTGTGCCTGTTTGTGTTTGTTGGACAGCTAATTGTTCAGCTAAAAAGTTGTTTACAAAAATATCAGCGCTGCACTCAAACCACACCCAAATTATGATTTATGGATATCTATGGCCTTAGAAGAGATTTAGGAAGTTACCAACGTCTAGTTTCACATAGATTTCTGTCTGTGTGGCCTAAACTTGAACGTCTCTGATAATAGTAATAGTTTTTCCTATTCTACACTCTGAGAGAAAGTTAGTGAAACTTATTTGTGTTTATTCGTATTTTTACAGATTTAATTCATGTCCGTCTTATGAAATCACTTTTTATCTTTCAACCTGGAGACTATACATCTCTGAGCACGGACCAAGCACGGATGTTCCATTTCGATGCACATGTTCAGGTGAATGCGCACCTCTTGCGACCAGAAAAGATCCGTGTGAACAAAGAAACACCACAATGTGCTTTTATTTTATGAAGCGCACCGTTTTAGTGAGTAGTTATGAATCTTTGTTGTCGTAAAACGCAGCAGCAGGGGGCGACTTTGAAAAAGTTTCAACGTCCATAGAAAACCCGTCTCTGATGTTTTCCACAGAAAGAAATGGGGAGGGGGGGGGGGACAAGGGGGGGGGGACGAGAGGTTAACGGTGCTCAATATGGAACTCAGAGCATATCTATCGCCTCCACATGGCTCTCAACAATGAGACGGCTCTGATAAAGGAAAAGTTGTTACAATAAGACAACATCTGATGGGTTTTATGATGTCCAATTTTCACTTCAATGAGGTTGGCCTCAAAATAATGATTACTTTCTGTATTCTTGTTGTTCTTAGTTTGTACTCTAGGTCAAAATGCACATATTGTAAGTCGCTTTGGATAAAAGCGTCTGCTAAATGACATGTGATGTAATGTAATTACAACCATTACATGTAGCATCATACCTGTTTTTCTTTATTCAAGAAATTACTTTTTTTTAATTCTTTCAAAAACAAACTGGTGTTTAACCTTTAAATCACACACATCTCCATGTTTGTGTCCGCAATCATTCCTGACAAAAAACATCCCACAGCAACTAAAAAATGGTTTGGCCCAATATAATAATGTCACCAGTTTAACAATGATGTAATTTCTTTCAGGGGCAACACCTTTAAATCCATTCTGTATCTTTAACATGGCACTACTGGGATTACTGGGAAAATATCCTGTTCCCCTAAAATATCAATAAAGTCATTAAGGTTTAAGCTTGGCAAAATTGTATCAACAGCGCAGAGGGAATATTGTAACTCAAACCACTGATTGTTTTTGGGGGAAAGCAAATCATGTGTAAACTTTTTTCATTTGCGGTAAATGTACTTTCATTTATGAATCTGTGCGCGTAGCTTTCTCCGGACATCGGGGAGCAGATCACACCCAGACCCCCGAATCACATCTGGGCCATTTAAAGCAGCCTCCACCATGGGAGCTGCATTAAGGTGCAGTCCCACTAATGGTTGGCAGATGCTGTCTGCTAACCATTTCAATAGCTCTAGCTATTGAAACCATTTTAAAAGCCCTATTTTCGCTCTTGAAATATAATGTAAGTAGCTGTATTTTCTATTATGAGTTATAGAGTTAAATAACTTCTACTGAAGTGACTCATACATATACGGCTTTCTTACTCACTCTGGCACGGACGATGTATTCATACAAATCTGTGCCAAAGAAAAAAGAAACTGTCAGATCATGACTAATGGATTACCCAGAGCACCCAGGACACCGTTTTTGGAAATGACATGTTGATGCCGATGTTATTAAATGTCACTCTTCAATACTTTGATCACTGAAAATGCAATTCCATTAGGCCCCATTGTATTTTGGTGGTGGCATACATCTCACAGATGGATATCTCAAGACCTGAGGAGATAAAATTGAAGCTGTCTGCATATGGCTACTCCCCCATACGGGTACGTGACTTTTTTTGTTATTGGTGATTTAAAAACAGTTAGTTGGGACTAGTCAACTCCCGAGGGGCTCGAAAGTAAACAGTACAACTTCGATAAGCACCTCAACAACTCTCTCAGTCATGGCGAAGCTTATTTTCTGTTTAATTCCCGTCTCACACCCATCGGCCTCACAGGTGTGGAGAAAAAGACTCGCTGTGGTATTTGGGGTTTAGTTAAAAGACACCAACAAGCAAGAACAGGCTCTCGGCGGCCCTGACAGACAGGCATTGAAATGAGCTGCCATTCCACAAACAGCTGTGATGCGTATCACTCCGCTGAACCATCACGTCTCCACCACAACCACCGGCACCGAGCGGCTCCCTCGGCCTGAGTGTGGCACATGGAGCAAGCAGGTACACGAATGGCGCCCGGCTGCACGGCGCGTGCTCACACACGTACGCACGCATCGCAAAGCATGCAAGCATGCGCGGACACCGCCGCATTCTGCGGATGTAACAGCTGAAGCACACATGCCGACACAGACTCGATATAAATACATTATTTTTCATTTCTTCTTTTCTTTTGGTGTCTATTTTATGCATTTTTCATTCTATGTTTGTAATTTTTTTATTTTTTTTATATTATACATGTGGAGGCTTCAAATATTTTTTTGCTCTTCCTGCACTGTGATATTTATTCATCTCTGTTGGGATTTTTATTTTATTGTTTTGAATTGTGCAAAATAAATAAATAAATGTAACATTTGTTTTGGGCAGGGAAGAAGTCAACTCACAAGATTTATTTTCCAGCTTTTATTTTCTCCTCCTACCGAAGACAATAAAACACCACATTGTTTTCCTTCAGCTTCGGTTTGTAACATAAACGGTTACATCTATAAAGAATATAACAATATAAAGTGCAATTTGATTTTACCACAACTTACCCATCAGCAATATCAAACTATTATGAGGGAAAGACGGAAGCTCAGGAGGTGGAGCTCAGATTCTTTGAAATAACGCTAAATAAATAAAAACTCACTTAAAATAAAATAAACACAGACTCAACAGGATTGTTTAATAATAAACACACATATTTATATAATAAATTAAAAATAAGAAATGACAAAGTGTATTTTGAACGTACATAAATACTGTAATGTGCTGCGAGGTAAAGTGGACAAACATGTGCGCTTGTATTAATTGTCTCATCTGGAAGGTCATTTTAGGTGTTTATGGTGAAGAGACAGCAGTTGTATGGACAATAAAATAAAATCTTACCACCTCATATCCTGACATTTTAGAGCTACCCACGCAAACATGACTTTCTGACTATTTAGTTATTCTCGTTGGCCTACCAACATGTGGTTACTTGTTTAAAATTAGGTTATTATTTAAGGTTTACCACATGGAATGTTGTACTTGCAGAGTGGAAACTGGAACTGGTGGTTCTGCATCTCTACGACAGCTGGGACTTCCTTTTTCACCACTGCTACCAAACCGTGTGCAACAATTAGAAGTGCTACATTCAATATACAGACCATTAATTAATACGGCAGCAGACAACTTATATACACACGATACAGGTAGCGTGGAGTAATGCCTGAGCAGAGAAAGAAGTCACTTTGCTTCTTACAACGTTGTTGTCGCTTCTGTGCACGCTTTTAGTCCCGTTTATAACACCTATAAGGTATAGAGCGTCCCTTGGACAATCCCTGAAGACTTGCCCAATTACCCAATAATTATATCATATAATTACGGTTAGTATTTAGAGCTTTTAAAGAGATAAACTAACTTGTGTGGACGCTGCAGCTTATTATCACCTTATTGTTGATCAAATGCACACTCCTTGTAACTTGCTTTTGGTCTCCACCTACACCGCTGGGAAATATCTGTCTCTGTAGCAGCTGATTCCTAAACTAAATGAGCAGCTAGTTGCTAGTTGCCACCAGCTAGTTAGACTACTAGTTGCTACCAGCTAGTTGCCACCAGCTAGTTAGACTACTAGTTGCTACCAGCTAGTTGTCAGGTAGTTGCTAACAGCTAGTTGCCACCAGCTAGTTAGACTACTAGTTGCTACCAGCTAGTTGCCACCAGCTAGTTACTAGTTGCTATCAGCTTATATCTACCAGCTAGTTGCAACTATAGTTGCTACCAGCTAGTTGCTAGTTGCCACCAGCTAGTTAGACTACTAGTTGTTACCAGCTAGTTGCCAGGTAGTTGCTACCAGCTAGTTGCTACCAGCTAGTTGCCACCAGCTAGTTAGACTACTAGTTGCTACCAGCTAGTTACTAGTTGCTATTAGCTAATAGCTTCCAGTTAGTTGCTAGTTGCCACCAGCTAGTTACTAGTTGCTACTAGCTAGTTGCCCGTGGTATATTGGATGAAGTAATGGTGCAGAGGGTGCTGTGGACCCCCGCAGGCTAACTCTTTTTCTTCCATCACATTACACCCCACCTCTCCATGTCCATATTACATAATATAACCTTTGTTTTGATTATCCATAGGATGATTAGTTTCCTGTATTAATTTGCATCATATTCAGTCTGTTTATCTTTGGTACAAGTGACGTCATGATCACTGTCATTGTAGTTTTGTTGATGACTAATGTACATTTCTTAATTATGTCATTTGTATGCTGTCATACTGCTTTGTGGACATAAGGTCCCATTGTGCTGATGGGCTGTGATTTACTGTTATTGTATTGGCTGACTCACAAATGCATTGCATGCATAAATTGGAGGAATTGGAATCCCATCGAAAAGATATTGTGAAGGATCGAGATGCAAAGAGTGCAGCGGCCTTTCACAAATATTAGATGAACGTAGTCATCACTTGATCCCGTTGTTGTTTTGAATGATTGATGAACACAAAAATAAAGAAATACTTAATTAATAATTAAAAAGCGCTGGAGAAATGAGATGTCTGTCTCCAAGACCCGTCCAACATCCTGGGTTTCTCAGAACTCTCACTCACACACTGCACAGTAGTGTGAATGATTCTTGCTTTTGATCAATGCATTTACTCCATTAACATACAACATATTGACCGATTTACATTTCATGATCACACAGTCGTCAAATGTCGTCCAGTAGATTCAGTTTAAATTCAATTCAGTTTATTTTGTATCGCCCAAAATCACTAATTATGAAATTTCCTCAGCGGGCTTTACAATCAGTACACATACAACATCCCTGACCTTTGACCTCACATCGGATCAGGAACCCCCCCCCCCCCCCCCGCCCTCCCAAAAAAATCATTTCACAGGGAAAAAAGTGAAGAAACCTTCAGTAGAGCAACAGAGGAGGATCCCTCTCCAGGATAGATGTAGAATAGATGTCATGTGACCAGAATGAATCATTACAGAGTTACATAACCACATTTAATTAGTATGACAGTGTGTGTGAATAGATGTGTTGCGTAGCAATATAATGTACACAATACAATACTTCACTGCTAATCTGATTGATTGGACGATACCATCTTGGCAATTATACATATATATTTCCCCCCAATCTGTATCAGTGCCGTCAATTTCATTATGTGTTAACAATTATGTTAAAATAGCATTCGCAAGAAGGAGACTGAGCTCCTAAAATACACATCCAGCCAGTGAGGACAGGCACACAGCTGTCCCAACACTTTCCTTGGGATAACAGCACTTCGTTACTTGGAGCCAGAGTTAGACATGCCTCACATGCCTACTTCTGCAAACCGCTAACCACCGCGGGGAGGTTGTCTGCTACCAACAGGACAGGTGCTGCCGATATGACTTCACTGTGGGTGGGTGCAGACTCGAGAGAAAAACCCTCTCCCGTATCCAGGATACGAGCCGTGCTGACAGCTACAGCTGTGAGATAATGGGTATATATAATAATCAAGAGAGTGTGACCAACAATACACCGGTGTAGTCTCTGGTAGCGGCGGAGATTAACTGCAGCCATGACAGAGATTTAGGGGTGAGTCAGGCATGACTCTGTGTGATCACAGAGAAAGGAAACGATGCATGAAAAGGCATGAATCATCCCTGAAACATCGACCCAAGTACGCTTTGTTTCATTTTTAATATCATCGCCGGCTGCCTATCTGTTCGAACGACAACGAAAAAATTCAGCTCAAGAGTGTAAAGTCGTGCAGGCACGTTTCCCCCCCGAGTTCATATTTAGTGTGAGCTGAGCAAACAATGCGTTGTGTGAACATTTATAATTGATTTAATGTGGCAGAGTCTTGGCAGAGTCGACAGTCCTCTGTTTGCTTTCCAAATAAGTCGTGCCGCTTGGGAATCAAACCAAGTAGGATCAACAGTGAGCCGTGAAAGCTGTCCCGTGTTGTCAATCGCCTGTTGCTAATTGCTACTGGCAGGGAGGGTGGAGGGAGCAGGAGAACGGAAACTACGAGTATTTATCTTACAGTTGATCTTTAAACTTACCTACCACAGCTTCAACATCTGCGGAGCCTTTTTCAGACAAGTTAACTGCAGATCATACTTAGTCAGCTGCACTGAGTGGAGCAATTTCGGATTTAGTAATTGGCCGGTGGTTGGAGGGTCCTTGATTTTTCAGCGGCGGGGGGGATGAGGGGGACTGAGATGGAGATGGAGCTTTGAGAATGAAGGCTCTCAAATTACCAGCAACTTTACAATCAGCTAATTTACAATCCGACCCTCATGGGCTTTTGGGGAACGACCAAAAGAATGTTATATAGGTCACAATACGATTACAATTTCCCTTTGCAGAGCGAAGACCTCAGAGATCCAGATGGAGCTTTGCATAGACCTTCTTTCTGTGTCAATAGGAACCATTTTAGGTTTATCAAACATGGAGGAGACCAGAACTAGAACATGCGAGAGGGATGTCCCATCGGACCTGGGAAACACCTTCAGACCAACTATGTGAGTAACTGGATGGAAGGACATCTTGGTTGACTTGCCGATTTCCTTCCGCCACCGCAGCTCCAACTGCAACAGTAAATATCAGAATTATTAGAATTATTGGAATTATTGCACTACCTGCTACTCCCATTGTCTGTAGTTTAGTTCAGTTTATTATATGTTACTACATGTGTATTATATGTATATATGTTAGTATTATATGTATAGGTTTGGTATATGTCTTAGCATGTTGTATTGTATATTTATCTTGCATATTTAGTAAGGTTATTATATGTCAGAGTACTTGTACAGAGTGTATGTCATGTTATGTTATGTTGTATTGTGTTGCTGTGTTATGCGATGGTAGTTGTTGTGTGGTGCCTTGTCCTAAGAATTTCAGTGCCCAATCTGACCCTGTGTCATTCTGTGCATCTGACAATAAAAGACTTGTAACTTGTAACTTGTAACTTGTAACTAAAGGGATGCACAGGGGTCGGGAAGCGTGTTCGGATGAAAATCAAAAGGGGCCTAAAGCAGGACCCTGTTGAATACCGGAAAAGAGACTTGAATTGGGAAATAAACAAAACTTTGTGATCTATTGTATCGAATGCCAAATTTGTCTAAAAGGACTAAAAGTAGACTGGCTGGCATGGCTTTAGACTTTTAGTATTGTTTAGTTGTGTATTGTTTAGTATTATGGTTCATTCTTTCATGTGAGATATTTCGAATTGAGGCCGCGGGCGCAAAAAAATCAAGAATTGCAAAAAAGCACTTGAATGTAAAAAGCTCATTTTCACACACTGCTTGTCAAAGCACACCTCTCCATTTCCTCCCTCTTTGCATCCCATCGGATACCAGTGAGCCCAGTAGGGTCATCTGGAACTGAATCAACAGGTGGCTTTCAATGGAGGCTCTCAGCAGCCCAGGGTCCCTCCTCCTCGGCCCCTCTAGGAATCCACTTTGACTTTATTCTAAGCTCTGCCTCCTTGTCTGCGTTTCCTTAAATGCCCCAAATGGCCTTTAGGCTGGCAGTTACTCGATATGGAAGGAGGAGAAGGAAGGAGGCGCCTGAAGGAGCAGGTCATTCTACTTGAGTGAGCAAATGGGAACATCTGCCACTCCGGTGTGACCCGTGTCTCCAATAAAAAAAAAAACACCGTAGGCGTCGTCTGAGAATATGAGCGTGTTCCAGCTCAGGGCATCGGAATGCTGAGATAATGTTGTGATAAGGAGCGAACGGTACCACGCATCTATTCGGCTTTTTCTCCTGCTGCAGGCTGAATCAGTGTTTTCTGAGGACAGTTGATCACACGGAGAAGGAGGAGTGAAGGGAGAGGTGGTTTCGCTTTGTTAAAATATGCACTTAGGGCTTGTGTAAATTCTGATTATATGTAAATATACGGATGAATGGAACATAATCTGTAGATAACCAAGAAAAACAAAGTGACATGAATGAGAATGTGAGAGAAATATCACAAGTCTCTGGTTAAGATATAATCTAGACAGCTTTTGGTTTCCTTCTGTCAGATAAACCATTCATCGGTGCATTGAATATGTAAGCTGCTTTCAAGTATAACTTCACGACTGGGTTGAAGAAACAAAAGGCTGACACTTGTTGCTCTTTTCAAGCCAGTGGTAGTGCTGAGAAAATTCCTTCTCGTCACTCCACTGTACGTTTAAATTTAAATACACTTAAATACATTTAAATACACTTAAATAAACATACATATTCACCTTAAATACATTTACACTTGGAAGAATGGATGAAGGAGACAATTCCTTTCCGTTCACTCACCTGAACATCACTTAATTCTTCATTTAAATACACTTAAATACGCATACATATTCATCTTAAATAAACACACATATTCACCTTAAATACACTTACACTTGTTACATTTCTGAAACTGCCTGTCTGTGCACTTTTATTTTAAATTATTGTGTTTATTGTTGATTGTTGATTGTTGTTAATGTCATTGTCTGTTGTCGTACCACCCGCCATGACACATTCCTTCTATATGTAAACATGCATGACAAGAAAAAGATTTTGATTCTGATTCTGATAAATACTGCAGGCTCTTGTTCAGCTGTTGTACGCATGAAAAAAAGTGAGGTGTAACTTTTAGCAGATCTCATACGGACACGTTGAATGCTGAAGCTGCGCCAGAATGTCTGAGCTACAGCACATGTCCTCCTGGCCTCCAATAAAATCCCAGAAATCACAATATTTCGGTTAAGTTGAAACTCGAACCAACTTTACTTATCCAGTAAAGTTGAGCTACGAGTACTAGCCTAGCAGCCGAGCTATATTACTATATATGCATGGAATTTAATATATAAGGAAATAACAAATCCAGTGTTGTCATTCAACTTAGAGGCCTTTTTAGTCTGATGCTGCGCTCATAACGGCACATTTGTGCGACTTAAAAGCCTGAATATTGAATTCCGGGGGAGGTTTAAGGATACACTGAGCACCTCTCTCCTCTTCTTTCTCTCCTTATGAATGACTTTTCATCTCTCCATCACACATTACTAACTCTGCTTCCTCCCCAGAGTCTTTGTGACTTCACGTCTCATAGGGTCCATTGGACTTGGCTGGGTCTGATGCCCCGCCCACTCCTCCTCTCTACCTCCATCTGCCTGATGGATCACGGAGGTCTGGATCGTGGTCCATGCCTACTACCAACTGTCATACTCATTGCATGTGTTGTAACTCTGTAATACTCCATTCTGGTCACATGACATCTATGTCTTCTATCCATCCTGGAGAGGGATCCTCCTCTGTTCTCTCCTGAAGGTTTCTTCCCTTGAAAGTTATTTTTCTATTTCTTGGGAGTTTTTCCTGATCCGATGTGAGGTCAAAGGTCAGGGATGTCTATGTGTACAGATTGTAAAGCCCTCTGAGGCGAATGTGTAATTTGTGATATTGGGCTATACAAAATAAAGTGAAATGAAAATTGAATTTAATTGAATGTAACTGCCGTAATAATTGCCCGTCTACCCTAGATATCTGTTGAGACTGAAGAAGAAAGAGGGAGCAGGTTTTCTTTGTGTGTAATCATGGGCTTCACGCACTGTGGTGCGGTGGCCAGAGCACAGCCAGAGGGCCCCCGAGGGGTCTGAGTCTGTCGGGACTATGCATGCTCTCCCCCGAGGCGGCGCTGGGTTCTCTCTCCGGGGTTCTCCGGCTTCCTCCCGCCGTCCAAAGACGAGCATTCTGGGTAGATTGATGACTCTGAATTGCCCGTGGGCCCTCGACCCTGAACAGGATAAGCGGTTACAGATAGCGGAAGGATGGATGGGCGATGTGATGATGTGACGTGAACTCGTCAACAGCGAGAGCTTAATGGATGCATTATGGCAATGTGGGACGCAGCTTTTTTTTTTTTTGGGGGGGTTGCCTGATACTGACCATAAGTCAGGATATCGCTGCATGCGCTGCTTTGATTTTGAGCGTTCATTTAATACGCAGTCTCTTGTATCTCCAACACCTTTTATGAATCACTGGATTTATCTCATCACAATAGAATTGTCATAAATATGTCTCTGGTTAAGATATAATTTAGACTGCTTTTTGTTTCCTTCTGTCAGATTAACCATTCAAGCTGCTTTCAAGTATAACTTCACAACAGTGGGTTGAAGAAACTAAAGGCTGACACTTGTTGCTCTTTTCAAGTCAGTGGTAGTGCTGAGAAAATTCCTTCTGTTCACTCCCCTGAACATCACTTCATTCTTCATTTAAATACACTTAAATACATATACATATTCACCTTGAATACACTTAAATATACATACATATTCACCCTAAATACACGTACATATTCACCGTAAATACACTTAAATAAACATATATATTCATCTTAAATATACATAAATATTTACCTTAAATACAATTAAATAAACATACCTATTCACCTTAAATACACTTAAATAAACATACATATTCACCTTAAATACACTTTTCTGAAACTGCCCGTCTGTGCACTTTACCTCATACTTATATTTTAAATTATTGTGTTTATTGTTGATTGTTGTTTATGTCATTGTCTATTGTCGTACCACCCGCCATGACACATTCCTTCTATATGTAAATATGCATGGCAAAAAAAAGGTTTTGATTCTGATTCTAAAAAACTAGATAAATACTGCAGGCTCTCATCCAGCTTTTGTACGCATTAAAAAAAGTGAGATGTAACTTTTAGCGCATCTCGTTGGATGCTGAAGCTGCGCCAGCATGCCGGATTATAGTGAGTTAATAGTTGAACAACTGTAATAATACGATAATTCTTCAACCTACAATGTGGCAAATGCTCCTCGAAGAAAAAGATAACGCTTACGTTAAAATGTAAAGTGTAAACATTGAATGTATTAACGTGACCGACGACACGTATACAAGACAAAATAAACAAAGTGAAGTGAAAAGCTTGTGAGGCGACTTTGAAAGCGAGCGGGAGATTAATCTCAGCGTCAGCCGTCGCTGAAAGTAATCGGCTCTTGAGTTGTTTGAAATACAAATGACCACACTGCAGCCAGCCACAGACGGCAGGTTTACATTACAACTCAACACGTAGGTCACACAGGCCCCCGAGCTTCCCAGCCTTTCACCCCGACACACACACACACACACACACACACACACACACACACACCGGGGGCCACATTACCACATACACATTTGTATGCATAATATATACAATTGTACAAGATGTTTTTCTTGTATGTTGAATCCCAAAAAAAATCCAGCTGCCGTGTCCGTGGCTTCTAAGTGGATGTAAAGTATTATCCCCGCGCGGGTGTTTCCGGATGTCCTCGGGTATGGAATAAAAAAATTCTGTGATGGTT
>CM070097.1:20981526-21011526 GCA_036178185.1 Liparis tanakae | reverse complement strand
CCAGCAGGCGGAGTCTGGGACGTCCTTGCCCCGTTTGTGAATGAGCTGCGCAGAGGAGCGCACATCTCGCAGTCCCGGTCGAGCACAGAGAGTGAGAGAGAGTGGAGAGAGAGAGAGAGAGTGCGAGAGAGAGGGGGAAGGAAAAGTTTGCCAAATGGATTTCTTTACTGGAGTCAGACCTTTATTATTTTCATATGTACTCATTAACGGCATACTAATAACTTTACAGACTAAAGAAGGTGAGTGTCTTTTGGAAATAATAATAATGTCTCACAAAAAAAATGGATGTGGCGTATACTCCTTTTAAAAGAAGTGTGTGTAAAAGTGCAGCGCGTGCTCCATGCGCAGAGCCTCCTTTAAGGAACTTTTAAACAACCAGGAAACGCTCTCTTGGAATCCTGTGACAGTCTTCTAGTCTCTCACAGTCGGATTCAAAGGAAGCTCTTTAAGTTCATTTAAATGTATTTCGTTGAAGTTTCATATCTAATCGCAATAAGTTGAACGTGTGTGTGTGTGTGTGTGTGTGTGTGTGTGTGTGTGTGTGTGTGTGTGTGCTCGCGTGCGCGCTGCTCTAAACTTTAACTGTCGTTGCAGGTGAATTTTGACAATTTGTTTCTGAGACTGTTGGCTCACATTGTAATCAGTGTTCCGGTTGTATATTAGCCTTTTGGTTAGTGTGTGCGTGTGTGTGTGTGTGTGTGTGTGTGTGTGTGTGTGTGTGTGTGTGTGTGTGTGTGTGTGTGTGTGTGTGTGTGCAGAGCTACAGGCATTAGAGAAGCTCTCAAAGTGTGTGACCGTTTATTTCTACTGTTGAGAGAAAAGCCAGAATGACCTTTTATTTTGAAAAGGTGTTGGTTTTGGAAAAATAACTTTTTTTTTAAATGACATCTGGTCAGCTTTTGGTTTATTATGCACGTCATTTAAAAATCTGTCATTTGTACATTTCCAATCACCTGTGTTTTTATTATTATTATAAAGAACTAGAATTCTAAGTCAAAATGCTTCTTCGCTGATGAGTTCAAATGTTTCTTATTATTTATTATATGTGTACTGACCGGTGTCCTCATGTCTCCACAGAGGTGCTATTGGATATGAAGGCAACGGGAGGTGAACTGGGCTGGTTGACATGGCCCTTAGATCAGGGAGACAAGCCCGGGGTGAGCGGACGCCTCGACTTCTCCCACGTTTACACTTGTAATTTACCTTTAGGACAAAAAAAAGTGCATGTGTGTGTGTGTGTCTGTGTGTGTGTGTGTGTGTGGGGGGGGATGCACAGGAAGGGTCAACTGAGAACCTCCAGAGCAAAGATATTTGACTATTTCATGTGTGCGTTGTCGTCCGTTATTGGCCACGTGTGTGCGTGTGCCTGTGCCTGTGCGTGTGTGTGTGTGTGTGTGTGTGTGTGTGTACATGTCAGGTTGCTATATACAATCTGGCAGTAAAAGCCTCCCGGTTGCCCGAGTATGGATATGGGAGTTGTAGGATCCTATCACAGCGTGTCTGGGCTCCACCAGGGCTTAGGGAGACAGAATAGCTGCTAGCTCTGAGCTGGGAATACTTGTGGTTTCAGGGCTTCAGCTCCAGAATTGTATGTTAGAGGGCAATTAACTTTAAAAGTTTGCAGCATGTGGTACCTCTTCTTAGGGGGAGGGAGGGAGGGTTTTTTTAGACAGGCGCCCAATCAGTCAGAGCTACCTTTTTCTTTCCTTTTTTTTTAATCTTCCGAGATGCGTCTCGATAATAACTACGTTATTACACCCAAATGCTGTGGTTATCGCCCCGGCTGCAGAACGCAGGAGGAATGTGTGTGCTGTCCTCCATGTTGTGGTTTTCCAAAGTAATTGACCAGTCGAGCTCATGCAAATTCCCCGTAAATAGCCTTATTTCATGTGCCGATGACTCAAAGGCATGTGCAGACGTGCGCCGCTGTTCCCGGTGGCTCAACCGACTCGAGGGTTTGACTCCTCGAATAATCACTCTGGTATTTACGTTTCACTTTTTGCACTCAGTGAGGTGTTGTGTGTTTTTTTTGTCGCTATATTGTATTATAGATTTTTCATGTAACTGCATTCCCTTCTGACTATTGGTATGTCAATTTCTTTTAAAGGCCCCTTACTAAAATAATGTTCGCCAGCTGTTTTAATAGAGGTGCCGGAGCCACACACTCGGCTAACAAAGCACATTCCTTTAATTAATAGCACGGTGGCTACACGCAGAGAGCCAACCACAGGCTCTGCCCCCGCGAGGGCTAGTTTGTTACGATAGCCGAGGTTACGTTAAAACAAGTTAAACAAGAATATATACACTCCCGTTCAAAAGTTTGGGGTCAGCCACCCAGACAATGTGGTGTTTTCCATCAAAACTCACACATTTATTCATCAAATGAAATGCAAAATGAATATAAAATATAGTCAAGACATTGACAAGGTTAGACATAATCATATTAATTTGAAATATTAATTTTGTTCTTCAAACATGTGGCTCAAAAGAAGGCCAGTTTTAGAGCTTCTCTCACCAGCATAACTGTTTTCAGCTGCGCTAACATAAAAATGGTTTTCAAGGGTTTTCTACTCCTCCGTTAGTCTTCTAAGGCGATAACACAATGTACCATTAGAACACTGGAGATGGGCCTCTATACACCATTAAACATCATTAAAAAACAGATGTTTCTACCTAGAATAGTCATTTACCACATTAACTATGTATAGAGTGTATTTCTCATTAATTTAATGTTATCTTCATTTTTTTTTAAAGTGCTTTTCTTTGAAAAATATGGACATTTCTAAGTGACCCCAAACTTTTGAATGGTAGTGTATATATATTTGCGGCAGCATTTAGTATCTGCGCTGTCAACAGTAGCGACGGCATGTGAAAAAGGCCAAAACGGGAAATAATTTGGCATTTTTGCAATGCAAAGAAACGCTTTCTCACACACAGTCCGGGAGGTTCTCATAAAGAAGTCGTTCGCTGGAGTTTTACATGTTGCAGGAATACATTTGGGCTGTGGGGGGATAGTTTAAAAATATTCAGGGGAAGCAATTAGCGACTAGCAGAGCCGTGGGTACCCAGGTTCAGATTACTGTGGCTGAATGTGAAATGGTATGGTCCCCTAACCCCCCCCCCCCCGCTTCCTTTGGGGCTCCCCAGAGGTCAGTGCGCGTACCTCCTAACCCTGTTGCTCTGCGTGGTTTTCGTTCCAGTGGGAGGTCACCCAGAGGACCCTGAACGGCTCTCAGTTCTACACCTACTCCGTCTGCAACGTGGGCGAGCGCGAGCAGGACAACTGGCTGCGCACCACCTTCATCCAGCGGCGGCCGTCGGCCTCGCGCGTCTTCGTCGAGCTCCAGTTCATCGTGCGCGACTGCAACTCCTTCGACGGCGCCTCGCTGACCTGCAAGGAGACCTTCAACCTGTTCACGTCCGAGTCCGACGCCGACGTGGGCACCACCTTCCGCAAGGGCCAGTTCAAGAAGGTGGCCACCATCGCGCCCGACGAGATCACCGGCAAGAACGATCTGCGCATCAACACCGAGACGCGCGTGGTGGAAAACCTGTCGCGCAAAGGCTTCTACTTGGCCTTCCAGGACATCGGGGCGTGCGTGGCTCTTCTCTCCACCAGGGTCTACTACAAGACGTGCCCGGCCACGGTGAAGAGCCTGGCGTCCTTCCCGGAGACCGTGGCCGGGGGCGAGAACCAGGCGCTGAGGGAGGTGAGCGGGGCGTGCGTGGATAACGCCGTCAGCGAGGAGCCGCCTCGCATCTACTGCACGGTGGACGGGGAGTGGGTGGTGCAGGTCGGACAGTGCCAGTGCCAACCGGGCTACGAAGAGGTCGAAGACGCGTGTCGAGGTAAGGGCGGCGTGCGGTTGAACCTTTTTACCTTTGCATTGAAAATACGTAAGGTTATGTTTTAATCGCAGTGTATTTGTATGCGTGCATGCGTGTTATTCGCATAAGTCAAAAAGTATTAAACCGAATCGCATGCAATTTGGTGGGATGATTGCTTATTGTCCGGGGACCATTTGATTCCATTTTGGGACCGATCAGATCAAAGGTGAAGGTCAAGGTCATGAAAAGGTGGAGAAAAAAATTGGGCAATTTTTGGTCGCGAAAAGGTCAAAATCGTCTTTTTGCCAATTCTTATCCAATTGGCATGCAACTAATGCCACAATGTTCATAATTCAATGCCCAATCTTGTGATATGCGAAGGTATGCGCTCTACCGAGTGCCCGTTCTAGTTTTGGGTATTTCAGTCCACGGGCCCCCGGGACGCGGCTCCCATCGGGGGAATCGTCATTTTCTCGTAATTGCCGTTGGTTGTGAAACCAGCCGGTGCGGTATGCTGCAGATATTCATCATACGTGTTATTACCATTGTTCAGTGGAATTCTCCCCTCGGCTAACGAGGCTCCTCTGCGATGGAAGGAATGCGTCGAGCTACTTGTGCATGTCCCAGCATCATCCCTGACCTTGAGCCGGTACCTACCAAATTAGCTTTGGAAGTTTCCGCCGCGATTCGAAAGCTCCCGAGGGGGAATGTTTGAGCGCGAGTCCCGATACCCGACGAGATGCACACCCGGCGTGTCATCGAGACTCAAATTGGGCTGCGGATAAAAAAAGAAGCTTTCGACCCGAGGCGGCTCCCGTTCAGGTTACACCTCAACCTCAATTAGCTCGTTGCCAACGCGCTCTGAATGAAGATCATAAACCCACAAAGACGTTGTGTACACAACTTCTCTTTCGTCTTCTCGAAACCGCACAAGTTGTTAAATGAACGTTGAAGTCACGCTCAAACACTTCGCCCCTTTCGCAACTCCTCCTCGCAACTTACGGCCTGTTGCATCAGGTGCTTTCCTGCTCCTTCATTATCACGGCTCCTCTTATCTGGATTGCGGGGGCGTGCGCGCTGTGCAGTGCGATCCGGGCCGTCACGCCGTCCCCTGGACATCGTTGCCATGGCGTTTTTAAAAAAATGTTAAAGTCCGGCTTTATATTGTTGTGGGAAGGGCTCTCGAAGTGACAGCAAGTGATCAAAGAAGCCGGAAGGCTACTGTACTGTGATGGATTAGCATCTTCAAGGCTGGCGGGAGGGAGGAGGGAGGAGGAGGAGGAGGAGGAGGAGGAGGAGGAGGAGGAGGAAGCGGCTTCTGAGCCTCACTGACTTTGTTCATCTCAAGCATCACAGAAAACAGGGATCCGCATCCGTCTCCCCCCCCATGCTCTGTTTTGGTGAATCGAGTGAGCCCCGGCTTTGGGGGGTTATTGTGTGACTCCAGTGGTGTATGTCAACATACAACACAGGTTGGCATGCAGGGGCATGTTGGAATTTGTTCCATGACAGAACACCTAAAGACTCCCATCAGCCCCAAGTACTTCTCCTCCTCCTCCTCCTCCTCCTCATTTTTTCTTTTTCTTTCTGAAAGTATCTTACACACACACCCACCCACCCACCCACCCACACACACACACACACACACACACACACACACGCGGGTAACATATCCTTAATCACACTCTGGAACGCACACTTTGGACTGCAGTTGTAAATCCACGGCCTGTTTGTTATAGATTCCCTCCCATTGGCTTACAGAGCGATAAAAGTGATGAAGTTTTCTGTCAGTGCATCATTTTTAGCTGCGGGAAAGTGCCAGGTAAGATGATTGGGGAGGTGAAGGAGGAGGTGGAGGAGGAGGAGGAGAGGCAGGAAGGAGTGAAAGAAAAGTCATACAAAAGCGACAGAGGATTTGCTCTTAGCGGAGGGGTGTGATTTCTTTAAAAACGCGGAGAGGTGAGGAATGGAATGCAAAGGTAGGGGAAACAATGAGGAGCTGTGTTTTCCCCCCGTGAGGCCGGAGGAGCCCACCTCCACCTCCACCGCCCCCGCCTCCACCCCCCCCCCCCTTTGGGTTGGTACATTCCTGATCAGTTTGCCGAGGAGGAGGCTCCCAACATTACTCCAGACCTGTGGAATTCCCAGGGGGGGGAAGAGCAGCTCCGGGTCAAGACCTCACATAAAAATGACTAAACAAAGAACCCCCCCCCACACACACACACACACCCCCACACACCTCCATCTACCACGATGAAGTCAAATGAGAAGCCGGAGACACGGAAGGGGCATTTTGTACATGACGCTGGAAATTAATCACCGTGGTTCTAGATGGATGGTGCGTGGGGCTTTAAGAGGACTCTCCTACGGACACGCAGTTAATCATTCTCCCGACTTCTTTCCCGTGCCGTGTGACGTTCAGGGGGGGGGCGGGGGCGGTGGGGAAAACCGCAAAACTTCAATTGTGGTGTTATTTTTATTTTTTTCCGCTTCTCGCTCGGGTTGAAAGTTTCCATGTTCGCCGATGTGTTCACTCCGTTTTATGACTGCTCGGCCCCGTGGGATCTGTTAAAGTAGCAATCTGTGACTCTATCTGGTTTTCGTCCGCGTCTCCTCGTCGGCGCTTTACCGCGGTGGTGTTTTTGGCCCCGAGATCACTCGTCTGCGTGTGACTGTGTTTCTTCTGAAACTGCAGTTGAGGTTTCCTGCAGGTGGTGCTTTGGTCATCTTTCTCTCGGTGGCCCTCATCGCTCACGTGAACAAAACTGTAAAGATAAAACATAAATAAACGCATCACAGAAACCGGCCTCTCTGGGTTTTAGAGCAGCAGTTGCGAAAGCTGTTATGATATGGTGTTAATCGTATCGGTCAACAGGAAAGTGGCATATGCCAGTTGTATGAAAATAACATTTATTTTGGCTCTCAAAATGCTTGAATGTCAATTATAAAATGATTCAGGAACGGAGTGGGCCCAGCGAAAGCTGCTCCCGGGATTTATGTTGACTGCCAACAACCACATGAAGCCGCTCTTTGTGTTTCTCTCTCTTCTTTGTTGTTGTTATTCTTTTTCTCTTCCCTCTCAATCTGCTGCAACATCAACAGATTCTAATAGAACGCAACAATAATACAAATATGTCTCTGGTGAAACAAGTATTCAAATCTTTTACTTCTTTTACAGAATTATTATCAATAACTGCAGACAATAAGTAACAAACTTATATAAACGCATAAGTTTAGATTAAATAATTATATATATATATATATATATATATATATATATAATCTGAACTAATGCAGTTTATTTTACTATAGATTAAATATATATATATATATATACATATTTTATTTAATCTAAACTAATGCATCATAAAGGCATGAATTTTGAATGACAAATGTAGAAACTATTAGTACAAAATGTACTAAAGTCTAACACAGTTAGAGCACAAACATCATTAAAAAGAAGTACAAGCTGCTCAAAACTATACCGGAGGCACAGAACTTGAGTAAATGTAATTAATCAAGTTTTGTACGACTGAAATTTGAAAATAAATTCAGCTAATAACAATAAAGCAGAACATGGTGGCAATGGCTTTTTAAGTGGTGTAATACATTTCCTTTGACACCTGCTCCAGTCCAGCATGTCGTGCAGTCAATCTTCTCAGTAAGAAAACAAACATTGATTTTTTTCTTTCTTTTTCCATTCTGGAAAGAAAATCGTAACTTATTTAGCAATTAAGCATTTGGCTTTCTTAAACTCGACAGCAGCGCCGTGACTAACCATTGCCTATCGCCCCCTTTTCTTACCCATAATCCCCTCCTGGCACAATGGCGCCGCGTACTGCGCGTCACCCCCACAAAGGCCCACGGGCCGCAGGAGTGTGTTCAACCGCTCCGGTCCACACCTCATCAGCTGCTCCAAAGCCTCCACCAATAGGGCCTAATCCCGCGTCACGCTTTCCATACGGCCGCGAGACACAATGTGATATATTTGGACTGCCGAGGGCCCTTTTAGTGTCTCGGTGAAAAATGGCGTCTCGGTGGAACAACTGTCCATTGAGTTCCCGTAAAGTTATTACTCCTCTCGCCAAAGAGGTTCCAGTAAGCCATTTTCTCGCTCCCCCCCCCTCTTTTCCTCTCGGCCCGTGTCTCCAAACTCATCCCCAGCTGATGTAACAAACAGTTGGTGACTAAGTTGTCGTTCTGCGCGCTGCGGTGAGTGATTTGTACGGGTAGTAATTGACTTGGGTGTGTTTGTGCTTTTTAAGTAAAGTAACTACAGGTTGCGCGTGCTTTTTTGCCTTTGTGCAATCCATTTTTGCCGTCCTCCATATACCTCTCTCTCTCTCTCTCTCTCTCTCCCTCTCTCCCCACATCCTGGCAGTCCCCGGAGAGCTTTTTTCTATTTTTGCATCAAATTTTCCGCCCCTCGTCTTGTATTTTATTCGTTAGCGTCTTATCTCAACACTCGATTCCCGTCGCAATTTTGCAATTCCTGATGCTCCCTGCTGCCTGCACCATCTGTCCCAAGTACAACAAACAAAAAAACAATAGAAAAGTTGATCCCTATGCGTGTTGTGTTCTTGTTGTCCGTGAAAGTACAGCGCCACTGTTGATTCTGGATGGCGTGCAGGTCATGCGGACACCAGCGGAGTTTAAACATCCCGTTTCACACGGCCCTGATGGGATTATTTAGACTGTGTACGGTTCTCGTCTTTCTCACTGGTAAATAAAATTCTCCCCGACCGACTCGTAAAGATAAATAGAGGCTGCATCTGAACAATGCTGCCAATCGGAGTGTGTTTCTTTCTCATTTTTCTGTGTGGAGACGGAGAGAAAACAACAACTGGCCCTGTCCTCATGGGGGTTGGGGGGGGGGGGGGATCACATTTAGTGGAGGTGAAATGTAAACTTCAGCTTCTGTTTTTTTTGTTTTTCACGATGGCGTTTGGAGATTTGAAAACAGAGATCAAGTGTTTCGATACCGACAGGCTATAAATCGACAACCGGTTCGGCGTAGCCGCGCCGCACGTATTAAGACCAAAACATGTTGCGCAATTTCAGCTTCTCTAATGGAGAGAGAGCAAAGACGGCGAGAACCGGCGGCGCCACACCTCAGGATCTCAGGGATTTCGATTTTCCTGGCTTACGATGGATTTCCCGTCAATCATCCCACGCTGCAGAATTAAGCCCACATTGAAATATTCTGATTTACCGAATTCCCCTTGTCTGTCTACCCCTGTAGCAAGACTGACATTTTCCTATTTCAACGTCGTAAGTCATCGACTTATCGGACAACGCTGCTCCTTTTTTTAGACGCACGGGCTGGATATAACCGCTCGTTTTCCTCCAGCCGTGATGACTTTGAATTAACGGTTTCCTCTGATCCCGTGCCAAGGTAACGTCTGCCTGGCGGGCTCAACTTGAGGGAGTTGGCTAGATAATGTAGGGGGGTGGGGGGGGACTTTGTAGGCACTTTCAAGTGGTGTCATGCACTGTCTTGTTGGTCCGCGTTGGGAGAGAACAGAATACGGGCAATTACTGAGAACGAGATGACAGGAAATGTAGCAAGAGGGGATCTGGTGGCACCTTTGGTTCTTTAATGTGGATTATAGCTAATAGCGCTATTGTGGGTTAAGTGGGATCAGTCCGTCGGTTAAGCCTTTGAGGTGTCAGACTGCGTGGAGCGCTCTCAACAGCACCTCTTTGATTAGATAGGTTATTTTTTCGCTACCGGACGACCCACTGACTGCGTTGTTTAGCGTGGAACATTAGCTAGCTTAGCTAGCATGTGTCAAGACTAGCGGATACATATAAGAGCCGTTTATGGTCTCCAGATGAAAGTAGCTCAAAGCTGCATTACTTGTTTTTAATTCTATAATGTTGGTGACACATCTTAGATATTACCACCTTTTTAAAAAGTTGACATGGCATAACCGCTAGCAAACGGTAGCGTTAGCTCATTTAAAGACGTAGCAGACGCACGGCAACACATGCATTCATTTGTAGTTTGGTTTCTGGTCACTGGATGAACACAAGTCCAATATTCTCTCTTCTTTCAGCTCAGGTTTGGATTGTTTTTGGTAGAATCTAGTCTCCAGCTTGCTATATGTTCATTTTTGTTGAACTAGCCGCTAACGGTGTTGAGTGAACCAAAACGCTGCCTGAAGGGAGGCTGAACATCTCAACCACTAATAACGTCCACAATATCGTTACACACATTCCACATAGTTATTTGTTCTTTTGCAAACACATAAAAAATAAATATTGATTGGTGCGGCTTCAACTAGGCGTTGGTTTTCCTCAATACCGACCAATTAAACGTGTTTAAACTCACTTTCCCCATTCAGTTTATGAATGTCTTTCATTAGTGAAATAACTGAAACTCCAAACAATTGTTGGCTGTTGTGTGTGTGTTGGTTGCGGTGGGGAAGTTGGGACATATTTCCTCCCGGTGACATTCCTGTGTGTGTGTGTGTGTGTGTGTGTGTGTGTGTGTGTGTGTGTGTGTGTGTGTGTGTGTTGGTGTTGTGATTGGGTTCTCCAGAGCAATGTGAAGCACATTGTATTGTACTTGCTGGTGTGTGAGGTCAGCACTTTCCTTCCCCCGTGTCAGTCATTCATCCCCCCTCCCCCCACCCCCCCGACACCAACTACCGCCCCACCCATCACCTCTAACTGGACGAGCCGGCGGCGGAAACCGGAGGTCAACTAATCCCCGGGTGACTCCCGACCCGTCGGCTCAGGGCTTTCCATTGTCGCCCCGCTCCGAGCCGCTTTGCATTTTGTTTTGTGCGGCCCGATAAGTCATTCTGTTTATTGGTGCATTTGGTCCCGTTTCGGGCCCCTTCCCCTGATCAGGAAGCAGACGTTTTGTCGCTAGGCAGAGTGTGTGACCTGTTGGCTCGTCGCGCCGTAGTAAACCGGCGCTGTGTTTGCCACCTGGCTGTCTGGAGTTCACCGTGACCGCGGTCCAGCCGAGGCCTCCGGAAGCCGCCTGAGACTCTGGCGTCGGGCCGGATCGGCGCCCGGCGAAGCCGTCTACTCCATTTCAAACCCTGTTGAAGTGTTTTTTTCTTGACTCCGCGTTACACTCCCGGCGTCCCCCTCCTCCCGGCGTCCCCTCCTCCCGCTGCCGAGCCGTGTGGGTGGACAGAGAGGAGCGAGAGGAGAAAGGGGATCAGGGAATTTATTGTGTTTGTTAACAACCCAGATGAAAGCCTGAGTGCAATTGTAAAACAGATGTAATGCCCTTACAGCTGCTCCATTGGTCAGCTAATCCTTTTGACTAATGTCTCCCCCCCCCCTCCACACACACACACACACACACACACACACACACACACACACACACACACACACACACACACACACACACACACACACTTCCATCAGCTCCTACACCTTTACTGCCCCCTTCTCCCCCCTTCCCTCCCCTCCACCTACCTCAGTGACCCCTTGGCTCATGTTACCGGCTCACCTCCCCCCATCAGAAACCCCCATTGTTCCTACCCGGAGCCCGACCCCCCCCCCCCAAAAAAAAAAAGGCTAATGACATGTTGTCACCCCGCATACAAACAAAATGACATGACATATTGCAATTACGGGTCAGACCCACCAATCTGAGGGGGTTGGGGGACGAGGGAGCAGACAGAGCGAGGACGACCTCGCCTCCAGACGCCGGATCCAGATCCAGATTTTGTATTTTTTTCTCCTCTATTTACTTTTCCTTGGATATTTTTTTTTTGTTCACCGGCCGTACTTTAATTTAACCTCCACTCCTCGTGAGGCAAGCCACCGGCTGCTGCAACTCTTTTCCTCCCTCCTCCTCTCCCTCCTCCTCCACCTCCTCCACCTCCTCCTCCACCTCCTCCTCCTCCTCCTCCTCCTCCTCCTGGTGAACATGTGTTTGTTTTACTTGGCCACTGACTCCCCTGTAAGCCATGCTCAGTTTAACTCACAACTACCCCGAGGCAGACGTGACCTCTCTGCTTTTCTGCCTTTTCTTAAAAGCCCAGCGTCGGTCTCGCCCCCCCCCCCCCTGCCACTTACTCCTCGGGTCCTGAGGGCCGTTTCTGTTGTCAAGCCCCCATGTTACCCGTTCATCCATCTTTCCGACCGCGCATTCATCACTGTCACCAATCTCATCCATCTTAACTTCTGCCGACAAACCCGGGAGGGGAGGAGGGGGCAGAGGGGGGGGGGGGCAGAGGGGGGGCACCCACTCCAGAGCCACTCGGGCTCCCAGAATGTAACAGGCCCCTGCACTCACTCTCAATAAACAAACACAGAGCCACTCAAGGCGCACGGGGGCCCCTCGCATGACACACAGCTCCTCTGCTCTTTAGCAAATAGGGAGGACAAAAAAAAAGAAAAAAAAGAAGAAGAAATGGCCGGTTTAAGTTTGTCAGATGTTTCAAGTCAGAAGAGGCCGATCCACTCGTGTTGATGAGATGGAAAGCATTCATCCACATTGTCTATATTTCATTTAATTTACACTGCTGTATTTGCATATATGTTGTGTATATATACATATATATATATATATATATATATATATATATATATATATATATATATATATATATTATTTTGTATTTTATATTTCACTTGTATAGTTTATGCACAGTCGTCATTTTTTCTTTTTTTCTTATATTTATATTTTATTCTTGTGTTATTAGTTTATTGGTGCTACTGTGTCCACAACCCAGGAGGCCTCCCCCCCCCCCCTCCCTCACACACACACACACGCGCGCCTCTAGTTTAGTGGACAAGTCAACACATTTTCGCTTCCCCTTTCGTGTTTTTTATTCCGTCTCTCGGAGTCTCTGGGCTCCGGGTCTTCATCGTGGTCACACTTCCCCGTGTTTTCCACGCTTTGATTGGCCGCTTTAGGAAGGAAAGGCTGCATCAGCCTCACACTTCCTGCTTCCTGTTGTGTCCAGCAACAATTCAAAAGCCCTTTCCTCCTCCGCTGGAACCGAGAAGGAGTTTCCTCTCGCGGGGGGCGGGGGGGGACAACGACGACTTTGAGGAATCCTCCGCCTGCAGCGTCGCCTCGGCCCCGCTCGCCGTCTCCGTGACTCGTTACGTATACGTCGCACGACACAAACTCATTTAACCTTCGCTCCGTCGCGCTGGGGCGGACACTGAAGCACAGGCGGCTCCACCGCTCCGCTGCAGGCCTCCTGTTGGGTGGTGTGCACTGGAATGCATCTCGATTATAGAGGCGGCTCGCATGTTTAAGGCCATCATCTCCGCAGACCCGACCGCGATGCATCGCAGCCCGCGCCGGAGCGCCAAAAAGAGGCTAGACCTCCTCTATTCAGTTGCCATGTGGCATTTCGGCTATTCTCATCTGCAATGCTTGTGTGTTTTCTTTTCTCTCTCTCCCTTCTTCTTTCTTTCAGCACTTGAATGGCATGGCATTCTCCTTGCCTGCTGGTCAGCGGTGAATAGCAATGTTAATGGGTTAGCTGGGAGCCTTTTTAGTGAGGACGGGGTAGGAGAGAAAGGAGGGGAGGAAGGAATTTAGGGATTACGAGGAGGAGAGAGGTAGGGCTGTGAGTCGGAGTCGGAGGCAGCAGCTGTTGCCCCGTCTCAATGGGAGCGTTCGTCTCTTTTCTTCCTCCCCTCTTTTCTTGAGTCCTCGGCAGGATACAGTGATCCCCTCTGTCTTTTCCCCTCCGACCTTCTGTTCCTTCGTATATATAGCGCCTCTCGCCTCTCGCCGGCCTCGGCCAGCCTCCGCCACGCTCGCGTTAATGAGTGGCGGTTAGTGAAACAGCTGGCCGAGACCGAGAGGAGACGCAGTTAAGAGAAATCCCCTTGATATCTATTAAATGGAGGCATTCTGCCGCGTGTGTGTGTGTGTGTGTGTGGGGGGGGGCGTCACTTGCGTCGTCCAAGGGAACCGCGGCGAAAAAAAGGCGCCCGTGGGTCGATTACGGTATCTCCGGTAACTTCCACCTCTCACACCTCTTCCTCACTCGTCTGAGCTCCATCTTGCCGCACTCTTCCTCACTTCCAATTATTCGTCCGTCCTTTCTCTCTCTCTCTCCGTCCTTTCGCCTTTTTCGTTTCTGTCTCGGTGCTCATTTGCACCGTCAACGTCTTATGACACATGTCAGGGGCTATATAAAAAAGTGAGAAGGAAAGAAGGAAGTGTGTGTGTGTGTGTGTATGTGTGTGTGTGTGTGTGTGAGAACTGCAGAGGGACATGAACAGGTGACAGGCAGTGGACGTAATCCGTCTTCTGATGTCAGATTTAGCCATGTGTCCAAGTGTGTGCTTTGCACACATGTATGTGTGTTTTGTGCACACACGCGGGTGTGGGTGTATGTGTGTACGTGAATATGTGTGTATGTGTGATGGTGCGAGGACACGGGCGGCAGCCTGTGGAATGCTCTCGCCGAGTGTGTGTGTGTGTGTGTGTGTGTGTGTGTGGGGGGGGTCGTCTCATTTTCACTCTCCTTTATGGCGCGCTCTCCCTCGAAAAAATGATAAGTTCGTATTTCACCAGCGCTCCGCACAGCTGGATCCTCTACCTGGAATCGGAGGTCGTCTGATAAAAGGCACAAAAAAAGAATGTGTGTCTGCATGCCTGTCTGGGAAGATAACCCAACATGGAGATGACCGTTGGCTTTTGGGCCGCTTCACACTTCCACGTCTCGAAACCTTGTGACTCCTGCACCTCGAGCTCATCACTCTACATCCAGACTGTCTGCTGTCCTGGCTCCTGATTGGTGGAATCAGGAGAGCAGAAAGTCTCTACAGCTTCCGCCAGAAACTGAAAACTCACCTTTTCCGACTATATCTGGATTAAAACACAGATTAGCACTTCAGTGGCTCTTAAATAGCTCTTATTATGGTACTTTTGTAGTTTGACTATGTTGAGGAAATGTTACTTTCTGTATTCTTGTTGTTCTTAGTTTGTACCCTATGTTAAAATGCACTTATTGTAAGTCGCTTTGGATAAAAGTGTCTGCTAAATAACACGTCATGTAATGTAATAATGAAACCGCGTCCTTGTTTCTCTTCTTCTATCTTCCATTTACACGGCGTCGAAATGAAACACACTTATTGTCGTGGAATGTGGGATGACTGGTTGTGTTTGTTGTGTGAGAGTCGGTAAGAAAGCAGTACAAGAGAGAGAGAGGGGGGGGGGAGGGTGTTGGTTTAAACAGTAAAAGCGTAGGAGGGCCGACTTGGAAAAGAGTCTTTTTCTTTCTCTTTTTCTGGGTTGGGTTCTCGCAAACGGCGTTTTTTTTGCAGGACCGGACGTCTGTTTTAGTGCCGAGCCGTCGCCTCTTGTTTACCCTCCCATATATCTGTGACTTGTCCAGATCTGACCCCTCAGCCTCCACATCGTAACGCGTCCGCTCAACCTCGTCGCGGCGCTCGTAAAAGGTGAAGAGTTCACGCCAGCGTTTAAAAAAAGGGGCTTTCGAACGATCCGGACCAACTGGTTGTGCCTGAAGTCACCGCAGGTCCTCGTTCAACGGTGTGTGTGTGTGTGTGTTTTTGTTTTGTTTGCAGAATGTCAGCCGGGCTTCTTCAAAGCCGCAGCATCCGGTGACAAGTGTGAGCTCTGCCCCGCCAACACCCAGCGGCGGGATCCCGGGGCCTCGTTCTGCCCCTGCTCCGACGGCTTCTACCGGGCCCCCACCGACCCCCCCAGCGGACCCTGCTCAGGTAACCAGTCCCCGCCATCCCCAATGAGCTCAAAATCCACTTATATTTAAAAACTCAAATGAAACGTGTTAACACTTCCTGCTTTTAAATATACAATTAATGAAAAGCAGGCAGGTTGCCAAACATGTGAATGCTTCTTAAATTAACTCTGTCATGTCACCGTCTCTTCATTTTTTGTTTCTTTTTACTCTTCTTGTTCTGTTTGTTACTGTCTTGTCCGGGTCTCCCTCGAAAAAAGAGATTAACGAGTCCCCGTGATCCCTAATGAGCTCATAATCCACTTTTAAAACTTCCTGCTTTTAAATATAAAATTAAAGAATTGCAGGCAGGTTGCCAAACATGTGAATGCTTCTTAAATTCACTTAAATTATGTCACCGTCTCTTAACTTTTAGTTTCATTTTACTCGTCTTGTTCTGTGTGTATTTTTTATTTTTATTTATTGGATCCCCGTTAGCTGACGCCTTAGCGACCGCTAATCTTCCTGGGGTCCACAGAAAGGACAAAATACAATACATACAAAAACATACAAAACATATCGTGAAACAAACAGTTGCAGTCGAAGGATCAGATATATGTTATGTTATACAATTCAACTTAATTCTTACAAAGAAAAAGAAAAAGAAAAATCAGATGACTAAAAAGCAATAGAATACGTCAAGTGGTGAATATTCTTAAGTGCGCCTTTACTTGTTTTTTTTATAGAAAATGATTACTTATGTGAGTTAAACGAGGAGGTAGTAAGTTCCAAGCGGTAATTACACTGTAACTACGTCTTGTCCGGGTCTCCCTCGAAGAAATAGATTTTTAATCTTAATGGGTTTTCCCCTGGTTAAATATAAGGTTTAATAAAAAATGCATGACTTCAGTTTTAACAAATTTAACGAATAGGCAAATCTGTATTTTGTGATAATGGGTTATACAAAATAAACTGGATTGAATTGAAGATAAGATAAGATATTCATTTATTAGTCCCACAGTGGGGACATTTCAGGATCACAGCAGTGGGTGCACATTAGAGCATTAATACAAATAAAAGATACAAATAAAAACACAATACTAAGTACTAAAATACTAAATACTAATACTAAATTACTAATACTAAATACTAAATACTAATACTAAATACTAAAATACTAATACTAAAATACTAAATACTACAAGGGGAAAATAAAGTAAAGTGTTGAGTTTGTCAGGATCTCAGCGATATATATATTATATTTTTCTTGATGCATGTTTCTGGGGGTTTGAGTAAAGAATGGGATGCATGAACTTATAGACATCTCCTTCTTCCTGTTGAACCGTCCCTCTCTGTCTTGGTCAGGCCTTCCCTCTGCGCCGCGAGACCTGGTGGCCACCACCACCCAGCTCTCCACGGGGAAGCTCCACCTCTCCTGGAGCGCGCCCGAGGACACGGGGGGGCGCACCGACATCACCTACAGCGTGGAATGCCAGCGCTGCGAGGGCGCCGTGTGCCAGCCGTGCGGCGAGAAGGTCCGCTACGAGCCGGCGAGCGCGGGCCTGACGCGCACCAAGGTGTCGGTGAGCGAGCTGGACGCGCACCTCAACTACACCTTCGTGGTGGAGGCGCACAGCGGCGTGTCGCCGTTCGCCGGGCAGGCGGCGCCGCGATCCGACAGGCCGCCGTCCACCAGCGCTCTGACGACATCGCTGCACTACACCGGTGAGTGCTGCTGATGGTGGGGGGGGATGTAGGTCACATGACCTCTATTCTTCGTTCCATCCTGGAGAGGGGTCCTCCTCTGTCGCTCTCCTGAAGGGTTCTTCACTTTTTTCCCCCTTGAAAGTTGTTTTTCTTCTATTTCTTGAGAGTTTTCCCTGATCCGATGTGAGGTCAAAGGTCAGGGATGTCGTATGTGTACAGATTGTAAAGCCCTCTGGGGCAAGTTAATAATTCGTGATATCGTGCGACATAAAATGAGCAGAATTTAACGGAATAATGATGGATGCTTGGATTGAACTTTACTGCAGATCAATCTGAGTCCCCCCCCCCCACACACACACACACACACACACATCAGGGTTCGTACGGTCATGGAAAACCTGGAAAAGTCATGGAATTTTAAAATGTTGATTTCCAAGCCTGGAAAAGTCATGAAAAAACATTAAATCATAAAGGTTTTGGAAAAGTCATGGAAATGTGTTATAATCACATGTTCATTTACGCCGAGTTTGAAATAATTGTTTTTTTTTAAAAGAAAAACTCTCAAATACGTAAAATGTTCAACATTTTTCATGTTTTTACCGAGATTTCAATTTGGTCATGGAAATTTGGTTTAAAGTCTTGGAAAAGTCATGGAAAAGTCATGGAAATCCATCGCTCAAAATGTGTAAGAACCCTGACATACACACACACACACACACACACACAAGCACACACACCCACACACACACACACATCTTGATCTCCTCCCTCCCACCCTGAGCTCTCTTATCAGGAGGCTATTCTGGGAGTTTTTTCTGAAGTATTCTCTCGGCCTCTGTTCCCAGACCCCCCCAGGATCACCACGATGCGCCTGGTGGAGAGGACCTCCGCCAGCTTGTCCCTCTCCTGGGACGTCTCCCCCAGAATTCGGGTCCAGCCGCGGCCCATCCGCTACGAGCTCACCTACCGCAAGAAGGTAGAAAAAAAAAGAAATCGTAATATTGTTTTACGCTCACCCCACAAATATCATGTAACCGGGTGGAGGACTTGTCATCCTAACCCTCCTATTACCTTTGGGGTCAATTTGACCACATTCAACATTTAACATCTCTAAAAAAATGATTGACATCATCACCTTTTTTAGAAAGCTTACTGCTAAAATATCTTTTATGGGCTTTGCTTTTAAATATATCTTAAAGTGTTTTTGTTGTTGTTTTATTCTGCTCTGTATCACTTTGAGATTGCTCAAATATAAAGTGCAATATAAATACAATGTATTATTATTATTATTATTATTATTATTATTATTATTATTATTATTATGTTTTTTGCTTCATATTTCAAGACTTTTCCTAATTTATTGGAGACAACTTGTAAAAAACAAAATGTACATGATGATATCTTTTCACTGTCCTGAACACAACTTGTACCCATCGGTGTTCTTTGGGTTTAATTTGACCCCGGGCTGTTTTTCACTGTGTAAAATATATAAGAAAATATCAACTTTTGTATTTACTTAAATGGCTATTTAGGTCGTCAACAAACAAACATAAAGTACCTCACACTTAAACTTGGGAAACAATATTTATTCTAATAATGTTCTGGAGTTTTTAATTGCTGGGGTCAAATTGACCCCAATGGTAAAAGATGTTATTACATCTGAAGGTCACAGGAGGGTTAAATATCCGAGTTCTAAAACAGAATATATTCCCCTCTTTTTATACTAACTGTATTTCTTTCCGTCTCCCCCTTTCTCTGGGGGGACAGGACGATAACCTGGACGTGACGACCTACATCGTGCTCCTGCTGGAGAAGAACTTCGTGCAGATCAGCGACCTGGCGCCCGGCACCGCCTACCTGTTCCGGGTGCAGGCCCTGGGCGGCGACGGCAGCCCCGGAGGCTCCAGCATCGAGGAGCAATTTGAGACGTCGCTCGAAGGTACAGAGGGAAAAACGATTACGAGAGAGAGAGAGAGAGAGAGAGAGAGAGGAAAAATGTTTCATTCATGGAATCTCTCTAACGCCTTTTTTTCTTTCTTTACATTTGCATATTCCCAGGGCGCCTCACTCAGAACAACACGGCGGTTATCTTCGGCGCGGCGGTCGTGGGAGCGGCCGTGCTCTTCGTGGTGATCCTGGTCCTGTTCCTACGCAGACGGTCAGCGAACGCCCCTCTCTCTCCTCTTCGTCCTTCTGCTAATCGCTCCTCCTTCACTGGCTTCCTCTCTCACCATCATCACCATCACATGTCATTTAGCAGACGCTTTTATCCAAAGAGACTCACAATAAGTGCATTTCAACCTGGAGTACAAACTAAGAACAACAAGAATACAGAAAGTAACATTTCCTCAACATAGTCGAACTACAAAAGTACCATAATAAGAGATATTCAAGCGCTACTAAAGTGCGAATCTGTGTTTTAATCTCTCATTCTTCCGCCTTTCCTTTTTTCGCGGGGGCCCTCCATGCGGCCTTTTCATTCACTCTCTCCTCACCTCTCTCTTTCTCTCCTCCTTTAGCCAACTTTTTTTTTTTTTTTCTTCTTCCTCTTTATCTGGATCTGTGTCCCGGTGCTCACTGGGGAAGAATCGGCCTTGAATGTGCCTTAGTCATCGCTCAATGGTTGTATTCCAGTGAGTGTTGGGATGGAAGAGGGGAGGGGGGGGGGGGGCTTTGTCCGGAGTGGTACATTGTTGGCGATAAGAGGCGCTCGGTTCCTTCTTTACCCGACCGCAGGCACTTTGTGAAGGTGACCCGGGCCTGTACTGTAGCGGCTCCCCCCCCCCCCCTCCCCGCTGGCTTGTCTGTCTTTGCAGTTTTTCTAAACGGGCTCGGCAAACACACAGTCTGCCGTCGGCCTTTTATCAAAGGGCCGCCTCCGTGTGAATGGACGTGTTGCACCGGCGTCGAGATCCTTTCTGAAAAAAAGCCTTAGAGCGTCTTTGGAAAAAAGAAAAAAGAAATGGTTACAAAGGTCGCTCTGTGCTGTTGATATTAAATCAGGCGGATGATGTCAAGGCAAATATCCCTTTTTGTTCTGGTGGGATGTTAATTTACAGATGGATTCTCCTTTTTTTTGTTATATGCAGGAAAAGAAACTCTCACTCCAGGCAAGGACCGGAGGACACTTATTTCTCCAGCTCGGGTAAACAAACACGTCTCTCATCGCCTGTTTTTAAAGGCGTCGTATTCGAGGCGTCGAATTGATTCATTAACGTCTTTGTTCGCTTCTCGCAGAGCAATTGAAGCCGCTGAAGACCTACGTGGATCCGCACACATACGAGGACCCCAACATAGCCGTCCTGAAGTTCGCCACGGAAATCCACCCCAGCCACATAACCAAACAGAAAGTCATCGGAGCCGGTGAGTGACGACCCCGTGGAGACGCTGCAGCCGGGGGCTTAACTCCCGAGATGTTGACGGATTTTTTTCTCCAATTCCGCCGTTTGTATTGTGCGTTTTTTTTCCACGGCTCGGCCGGCTGACTGACAGCGGTTGCTTTAGTGAGATTATCATCTCTCTGGCTGAGCGCTCGCACAAGTTGAGACATTTTGTTGTGGGGCAACTTGTTGGCCGTGAGATCCGAGTGTTTTTGGCTCCGGTTGATGTTTACGATCGCACGAAGAAAGTGTTACGGGGACAGTATTTTGTTCTTCTTAAAGCGACACTATGTAACAATTCCTACCTTAAAATAACAGCTTGAAAAAAAGAGGTGGAGACGATCAATAACAGATGTTTAGTTTAATAAAAGAACAAAGACGTCCTTAAGAAAGGGACCTGACATTACTGCTGCTGTCATCTGGAGGAGAGAGAAAGTTACAGGGGGCGGGCGGAGATTATTTATTTTTTTAACTCAAACTCAAAAGAGCCATATGCGTCACCAGAAGAGCCACATATGGCTCAGAGCCAGAGGTTCAACACACCTGATCTATCGTAACTGGGTATTTACGACACTGAAGTACACGTTAAATACCTGAAGGGGGCGCTACAAGGGGAAAAACTACATAATGGGGCTTTAAAGGATATCGCAGCGCCGTCCCCCGAGCCCCGCCCACATCTTTAATTCGTAAGACGTTTATTCGAGCGTGACCACCTTTACCCTTTGAACCGACGGCCTCTTCTCCACATACACCCCCCCCCCCCCAAGTTCCCACGAACCGTGACCCCCCCCCCCTACACACACACACCTTTCGCCTCGTGTGACAGCTGATTCCCATGCTTCCGCACCACAGGCCATCCACCAATTATACAACAGAGGCTCTCTCTCTCAACACCCGGCCGGGACACACCTCACGGCCTCAGGCAAAACAGCCACGGAGACTTCCTTATTCTCACACACACACACAAACAGAAAAAAAAGCCTGCGGCGAGAAACACGAGGAGGCCCAACGTCGCCGTCCTCGATCAATCGGCCCATTGACGGCGTTTGTTTTCTTCCCGCAGGCGAGTTCGGCGAGGTGTACCGCGGCAACCTGAAGATGCCGGGGAGGAAGGAGGTGGCGGTGGCCATCAAGACGCTGAAACCCGGTTACACGGAGAAGCAGAGGCAGGACTTTCTGAGCGAGGCCTCCATCATGGGCCAGTTCTCCCACCAGAACATCATCCGCTTGGAGGGGGTGGTCACCAAATGTAAGGATTACTGTGAGTTTTGTTACTTTTTTTTACTACACACATTTCTCACAATTTCGTTCACCTGGTTTTGGGGCCAGTTCAGGGTCATGATTTTTACTAATTATTTATGTGTGTGTGTGTGCAGTCAAACATGCCATGATCGTGACTGAATACATGGAGAACGGAGCGCTGGACAGGTACCTCAAGGTAAGTCCGTCACATTATTTGCTATCTGGAAATATGGACCTAAATCTATTTCTTGGCTATAATATCGTTTTTTCTTATTTATTGTAATAACTTGATGGTTTCTCATTTATTATGCATTCCCGTTCTCCCATCAGGACCACGATGGCGAGTTCCCCTCCTTCCAGCTGGTGGGCATGATGCACGGCATCGCTGGGGGCATGAAGTACCTCTCGGACATGAGCTACGTCCACCGCGACCTCGCCGCCCGCAACATCCTCGTGAACAACAACCTGGAGTGTAAAGTGTCCGACTTCGGCCTCTCCAGGGTGCTGGAGGACGACCCTGAGGGCACGTACACCACAAGTGTGAGTATACGTGGAAAAATATCCACCAACAGTTTGAGGTCACTTAGAAATGTCCTTAATTTCCAAAGTAAAGCACTGTTTTTTCAATGAAGATAACATAGAATTAATCATAAATACCCTCCATTCATAGTTAATGTGTAAATGACTATTCTCTGGTTTTAATGAAGTCTCTACAGAGGTGTATAGAGGCCCATCTCCAGTGTTCTAGTGGTACATTGTGTTATCGCCTTAGAAGACGAACAGAGGGGTAGAAAACCCTTGAAAACCATATTTTTATGTGAGCGCAGCTGAAAACAGTTATGCTGGTGAGAAAAGCTCTAAAACTGGCCTTCCTTTGAGTCACAAGTTTGAAGAACAACATTAAGATTTCATATAAAAATCATTATTTATTTATTCATACTTGTCAATGTCTTGACTACATGTTCCATTTATTTTGAAATTAATTTGATAAATTGAAGTGTGATTTTTTATGGAAAACACAAAATTGCCTGGTGTGACCCCAACATGTTGAAGGGTGGTGTAGTTTGCTCTTGTGTGCGTCGTTCCGTCTCTAACTCGACGCTCTTCTCTCCGGCACAGGGAGGTAAGATCCCAATCCGCTGGACGGCTCCGGAGGCCATCGCGTACAGGAAGTTCACCTCGGCCAGCGACGTGTGGAGCTTTGGCATCGTCATGTGGGAGGTCATGGCCTTTGGCGAGAGGCCCTACTGGGACATGAGTAACCACGAGGTAAGTGTTCACAGACAGATCACAGATTGCACTTTTTGGCTGAAGGTTTTTTGCTGTTCGAGCCGAACGTTAAGGATCCTACCAGTGAGACGAGATTTTAATCCCCCGTTTTTATATTCTTTCAGGTGATGAAGGCCATCAACGAGGCCTTCAGGCTGCCGGCGCCGATGGACTGCCCCTCGGCGGTTTACCAGCTGATGCTGCAGTGCTGGCTGCAGGATCGCTCCAAGAGGCCGCGCTTCGGGGACATCGTCAGCCTGCTGGACAAGCTGCTGCGGAGCCCCGACTCCCTGAAGACCATCGCTGACTTCGACCCACGGTGAGGACCTCTTGTTCTGTCGCCTGACGTCTTAAACATGAACATTTATAGCTCAAAGTCATCTTTATTGTCAATTTCACATTCGTGGAACATACAGAAGGTTGAAAGTATTTTTGTCTCTTGTTCAACAAGGGAGTCATGATAAAGGAATAAAGTGAAAACATTTAACAAGAACAAAGAACATTTAGACAACATATCATTTATAAATGAATGAATTAAATAAAAAATTACCTTTTTATATAAATATATATATATATATATATATATGTATATGTATATATATGCATGTATATATATATATATATTATATATATATATATGTTGCACATTGTCAGTATTCATAGTTTATATTTATATATATATGTATATATATTTATATGTATATATATGTGTATAAACATACATATGAATATATATACATATGTATGTATATATATATATATATATATATATATATATATATATATGTTGCACATTGTCAGTATTCATAGTTTATATTTATATATATATGTATATATATATATTTATATGTATATATTTGTGTATAAACATACATATGAATATATATACATATGTATGTATGTATATATATACACTGTATATATATATATATATATATATATATATATAGATGTGTTACACATTGTCAGTATTTAATCATAGTTTAGGTTTATGTAAAAATTATATTATATTAACACCTCTTGCAAGATTTAAAAAAAAATATTTCTATTTATTTGCTGGAGAGGGACAATGATGAACACTTTAAATTAAAATGTAAACGCACCCAATTACAGCCGCAAGCCTGATTTCCATCGTCCGTCTGTCCCCCGGCCAGAAAGTACAGGCCGAGAGGAAAAGGTCACGCCAAAGAGCAGGAGAAATAAACTACAATCAACCATAGTCTATAGGAGACAATACACAACAGTTGGGTCATGAAAAATAAACAATGGCTAAAAAAAAGACACAAGAGAAGATATCCCGGTGTGAGGAAGACATTTCACAGAATGACCTCGTTGAAGAAAGTCGATAGTCGAGCTAAAGTCGGGACACTGGGCGACGGAGACAGGCGGCGACACGCAGGCCATCGGGCGAGGTCACCGGGCGTCCTCTCTTCCACGACCGCGTCTCGTCCCTGACTCCTCGTGACGAGACCCGGACGGTCTTAAAAACAGCGGCTCCCCATTTAGTATTTAAACTAGTTTGGGGGAAGAAAGGCAATCGCTTTAAGATGTTCTACTTCAAGCATTTACAAGGACACGCTGACACCTCGCCTGCCAGGCTAATGACAACAACGTGTGGACACTCCTGCCAGGGAATTACAAAAGCTTCGTTGTCTCTCTCTCTCTCTCTCTCTCTCTCTCTCTCTGTGTGTGTGTGTGTGTGTGAGCATTAAAGCCAGAATCAGTGAGAGAGGACAAAAGGCCGTGAAGCGGATACTTTAATTGGCTCTCGCCCCGACCGACTGCTCCGACTGGTTTTCATCACCAACCGGTTTCCCGCTCCGCCGTCCACCATCGGCCTTTTCGCCGTGCAGGAAAAAAAAAGCCCTGTTGCGAAACTTTTTCCTAATTTTAATCCCTTTGTTGTTGTTGTTGTTGTTGTTGTTGTGCAGCGTGTCCATCCGCCTGCCCAGTACCAGCGGCTCCGACGGTTCCCCGTTCCGCTCGGTGTCCGAGTGGCTGGAGTCCATCAAGATGAGTCAGTACAGCGAGAACTTCACCTGCGCCGGGGTGGTCACCATGGAGCACGTCCTGCAGATGAAGAACGAGTGAGTGGAACAGAGAGAGAGACTTCAGAGAGACTTCAGAGAGACTTCAGAGAGACTTCAGAGAGACTTTACGATGACGTCACACCACGAGTCTGGATCTGTTCTTTCACTTGTGTTCTTTCCTCTACTTGTGTCCTTTCCTCCACTTGTGTCCTTTCCTCTACTTGTGCGTCCTTTCCTCTACTTGTGTCCTTTCCTCTACTTGTGTCCTTTCCTCTACTTGTGTCCTTTCCTCTACTTGTGTCCTTTCCTCCACTTGTGTCCTTTCCTCTACTTGTGCATCCTTTCCTCTACTTGTGCATCCTTTCCTCTACTTGTGCATCCTTTCCTCTACTTGTGTTCTTTCCTCTACTTGTGCGTCCTTTCCTCTACTTGTGTCCTTTCCTCTACTTGTGTCCTTTCCTCTACTTGTGTCCTTTCCTCTACTTCTGTCCTTTCCTCTACGTGTGTCCTTTCCTCTACTTGTGTCCTCGTGTCCTGTCTCCTCATCAGTCTCAGGTACATGTTCACATTCAAAGTTCTCTTCTCTCTCTTCACGGTCAAAATGTCAAAAGGAGACTTGTGCGTACTCTGGCCAGCATATATCCCAGAATGCATTTCACCAGCAACTGGAAACACTAGCGGAGGAGAAAATAAACTACTGACAGATGACTTTTTATATAAACCCCCCCCCGCAGAACAAAACTTTAGAATATCAGTCGCTTTATTTTCATTGGTTACTGGATTTAAAAATTACCCAGATACAACAGATACGTCTGTTTTCTGATGGGCTATTGTGTAGCCCATTTCTTTTTTTGGATTGGCTGATAGGTGGCACCTCACAGCAGAACTCAGGGGAGCGCTTCATTTCTCCACGGTGAGAGCGGCTCATGTTGGCGCTGCGGCACATTAAAACATAAAATACGATGTGTGGCGGGAGAGCGGGAGTTAAGACCGAAATGCGTGAGTCTCACGCTCAATGCGTGACACTTGAGAGCCCTGATACTACTGTTGTTGAGTCAGGAATATCATTTTAGGATGTTTTGTTTATTTGACTGTGAAAAATAATTCACAGTGAATAATTAGAGTAAAGTCAGGAGAAGAACAGCTGATGTGGTGACGTCATCAATCAGCTGCTGGTCCCATCGCAGAAAGACCGTCCTCCCGTCCTCCTAAAGAACACAAGTCTGTAGTCGTGTACTCTGAATTGAGAAACGTTGTTTAATTCGTCACGGTGTGTCTGCTTTCAGTCCGTTGTGCCCCCCCCCCCCCCCCCCCGCCTTGTAGTTTACGTGTTTGTTTTTTCTAGATAAACAAAAGAAAATAGTTTGCACACGATATAATCCCCGACCTCAGTTACAACTGGAGAAATGTTTTTAAATGGAAAAAGCAAGGGAGGAGGAGGAGGAGGAGGAGGAGGAGGAGTGGGCTCATTTGTGGTGCAGGCTGGTGGCCGTGGCTTGCGGTCTCCGCAGTCCTTATTCTTCTTTTCTCTCGCTCCATTCTCTCCCTCTCACCCCTCCCTTCATGGAGGCAGCTCTGAGTAGCACTTTTTGCTCCCCAAAAATAAAAAAAAAACCTCAGTTTTGCCTGTTTAGGGCAAAGGCCTTCTGTGGCTTCTTCAACATTAAAGGAGAGGAGGAGGAGGAGGAGGAGGAGGAGGAGGGGGAGGAAGAGGAGAGTGGCCTGTGGAGCAGCGAGCAGCTCGAGGGGATTAAGGAACTGAAATAGATGGATGAGATTTAAAGGACATTTGTACCTCGGGAGAAGATTGAAGAGGTGCGCTCCGAGCGCGGCCCCTGAACCTCTCACCTCTCTTGGAGCTGTTGGATCTCCTCTCACGTGGACGCCACGGGCGCCATTTGATGAAATGGACTCGCCCCTTTTTAGCGAAGCACATAATATACGGTTGTTTTTGGAAGCAATAATGAGGGCCAGAGCTTCTTCCTAACCGCATGACCCCCCCTCCTCCCCCTCCTCCCCTCCTCCCCTCCTCCCATCCCCCACCCCCCCCCCCCCACCCCTCAGCCGTGGCGGCGTGAGTATATCAGGAGGCTGTCGCTCCTGATTCGGGGAGATGGGCGCCGTTTGAAGTATAGAATGGTGTGATTTCGTTTTTTGGCCCCCGTGTTTCCATCTCGGGGGGCATCTGGTAGCACTCTTGAGGGGGGGGGGGGGGAAACCAGCGGTTATTTACGACCCGCCCTCTGCTTGCCAGACACGGCGGTGATTCATGGTCAACGGGGAGAATCCTCGTTAAGTAATTAAGGCCGTGATTAAGGCTTTCGACTTTGAGGCTCGGAGCTTTTGCAGGGTTTTTTTCTGCGTCCCCCCCCCTGCGTCCCCCCCCCCCCAGTCATTACATGTCGGGGGGATGAATTGAAACGTTGGCAGATTGCTACCCACACACACACACACACACACACACACACACATAACCTCGCTGTGCTGGTTCAGCACAAGAGGGGCGCGTTGGATGAGTCTGCGGTTGCCGAGAGGCAGGAAGGATGTGCGGGGAGGGGAAAAAAAGTGTCGGAAACAAGTCCCGACGTTCTTTTAAATATACTTATATTCTGACACGTCTTCTCTTTTTCTTTTTTGTTGCTTTGCAGGGATATTAAAAACATCGGCGTGAGGCTGCCCGGACATTTGAAAAGGATCGCCTACAGCATCTTGGGCTTAAAGGACCAGACCAGCAGCCTGAGCGTCTTCGCCGTGTGACCCGCCGACGGCGAAAAAGGGAATTGACCACGCGGACACTGAAGGGGGCGGCGGCCCTTTGACCTTTGAACTCTGAGCTGAGCTGGAGGGAAGCGGCGGGCGGCGGGTGGCGGGCGGCGGGCGGCGGGCGCGGCCTCGAACCGGCAGGACCAAGAAGACGCTCGCCGTCCACCGGGGCCGACCCCAAACCGACTCGACTTGCTGTACATTCTTTGATTTCTTCATCTTATCCACGCGGGAATTGAGAAAATATACAACAAGTAGATGTATCAAGTAGACTCTGTATATTTAGGTATCGATTATTTCTTCTTCTCGTCTTCTGTACAGTTACAATTCATTCCTCTGGCGTTTTTTTTTCCATTTTTTTTTTCTTCCTCCTCAATTTCGCATTCCTGCTTTTCAAGAAAATCAAACGATCAAAGTTTGATCGGTCGGTTCTGAGAACGGCTTCAACTTCACAAAGTTGCCCCCTGTTGCATCCGGTATCAAACAAGCGTCGATGTGATGGTGTGTGACAGTGGGGGGTAGAAATGGAGATTGGCGCCAATGTCGCAGCGTCTCCCTTTTTTTAATTGACTTTTTTTTTTAGATCGCACTTTGGTCCTTTTCCCGTCGGACCAATGAGGAGGGAGCGTCGATAGCTTGAGCTGGCCCAGAGTTAAAGGGACAGGGCGGACCTGGTGCTGTTACTGGCCTTCTGCAGAAATTAAGCTATAATCATGTAATAGATGTTATATGAAAAAGGAAAAAAAATAAGAGGATGTATATATATATACATATATATATATATATATATATATATATATATATATATATATATATCAGGTACTCTTTGCGTACAGATTACCAAAAAACATTGGGTTGACAATTATTAATGTAGCACTTGGATCTAGAATCTCGTTGTCTTGGTTTGTCTCAGAACTGCATGGATGAGGCGATCACACACTAAATGAAAGGGGGGGGGGGGGGGGGGGAGGCGTGTGAAATGAATACGTTTCGATTAGAGAGCGATAGCGTGCCGGTAATGAAGAGGGGAGGAGGTGCAGTTTGCGATAAAAAAAAAAGAAAGAAAGAAAAAAAAGAAGGAAGGAAGGAAACGATTTAATGATAATGAGTCTTGTTGTGGTTGAGATGATTTCATACTTAATAATAGTTTGGTTTGCAAATTTCAACGTCTCATTTAGTTTCGTGGGAGGGATTTTTTTGATTGGTATCTCTGAGCGACGCGTTGACAGGAGGGAACAACGACTCTTCGCCTCGTTCCACGCCCTCAAAGACGTGCAGAAAGTGAGGAAGACGAGCGGGAGTTTGCTTCTGCCTTCTTTTTTTCATGAAGCAGCTCGCCGCTGTAATGGGACATGTGTGTGTGTGTGTGTACGTGTGTGAGTGTGTGTGTGTGTGTGTGTGTCTAGTGGACAGTTTCCCCCAGTGCTCTTAATTGATGACTGCAAATCATTGTAATGACGTACACCTTCCTTTACTTGAATTTTTACTGTATTTTCACATGCGTCTGATTCTCTTGTAGCTTATAGATCCATCTTTGGAAAAGGGATGTTTTTGTTGTTATTACTCTGGTTTACAGGTTGCAATTACTTTTTATTTTGTACATTTTTGTATGATCTCACTTTCTACCATATTACCAAAACTGATTATTTTTCTACGTTCCCACCGCTCTCCAAAGTGATGACTCCTGCCTTTTCCAAACTTTTTTCTTTTTTTGAGCGTTCATTCTTCAGAAAGCAAAACAACTCCTTTCCCTTTCTTCTTTTCTTTTTTTTTGCCTGTTTTATACTGTATTTAATAGCCTATTTATTTTTTACTTTTATTTATTCATGCTGACAAAACACTGAGCTGGGATTATAATTGAAGGTTGTGCTCTCGTTCTCTCATAATAATGAAATAAAATTCACTGCATTTGTGGCACAATAAAAGTCTTACGTCTTTTTAAATCTGCCCTCTGATTGGTGCAGAGGAGGAACGCTTTATTCCTTTTAAACGGTGCCAGGATGTTTATACTTCCACCTGGAAATCCTCCTGATGCTGCCGGATGGTTTGATTCCGGTGTTTGAACCTGTAATGAGTGCTTCATTACCTGGGGGAGGAGGAGAGGGATGAGGGGGGGATGAGGGGAGGGATGAG
>CM070097.1:20949026-20976526 GCA_036178185.1 Liparis tanakae | reverse complement strand
CGGATCCGTCTTCGCGAGAGCCGTAAACATCTCGCTGCTGCTCTTCTCGAAAGGGGCCTTCTGCGGGAGGTCATCCTAAAGCGGGCTGCAGAAAGGTCGTAGAATAGAATATAATAGAATAGAAATATACTTTATTAATGCCCAAGGGGAAATTAGTTGACAACAGAAGCAGCACCGATAAAACTAAACACAATACAATATAAGTATAAGAAAGAAAGAAAGTGAGAAAGTGACAAAATGAAATATAAAATACAAAATAACATAAAATAAAATAAAAAAGTATATATACACAGCATATACACAACATATATGTAAATGTAAATAAAGCACTGTAAAATAAAATAAAATATAAAATATATATATCTAGATAAAATGCAAAGTGTGTGTATGTGTGTAGTGTAAATGAAATGTGTGCAGTGCAGATCAACAGTGTAGGTATGAATGTGAATATTTACAGTGAGTTATTGCACGTTTCTGACAGGAGGTGCTTTGTTATAAGTAGGCTGGAGGTTGAGCAGAATGAGGGAGGAAGACAGACGCTATTATTTTCGCCTTTTCGGAGATGAAGTTTCGGCATGTGCAGTAATCTTGTCCTTAATGCAAATGTCACTTTGTTTGACTTTTATGTAGATGTGGTCGTTTCATGGAAGCATCTTTACTTGTTCAAAGTCAAACTTTGCAGATAGACTGTTCACACATTGTGCTTTTATCTGGGTTAGTTTAAACCTTTGCTCTGCATCCTTCCAAAAGATAATCATCCTGAAAGCTTTTTTCTCTCTCAAGGCGAACCTTAAACTTATATTTTTTGCTGTGTTTCATCTTTATCTACTCTTAACCAGTAACATATGTACTAATATGTACACATCTGAACAAAAGCTCACATGCGCCTTTATTATAACACCAACATTATTCAAATAATGTGTGTTTGCAGAGTTAAACTCTTTTTAGTTTGGGTTTGTTATTTTGAGCAGAAACCTGCAGAATAAGTCGTTTTTTAAAAGATTAAAGGGAGAAAAACATATTTCTAAACAGCTAATTTGGCAGAATCAGTACCAAAGACACATACATATATAAGATAAGATAAGATGTTCATTTATTAGTCCCACAGTGGGGACATTTCAGGATATGAGGTCCAGAATGAACTGATTTCTCTGCAACTACAAGTTTGAATAGTCTTGGTCCCATAATAAATGTGACATTTGTGAAGATATGTGCAGCGGTGTGAGCGTCAGTGCATACGTCACGTCACCGGGTTATTATATGAGAAAGGAAATGGAACACACCGTGAATGGAAGATTTCAGTTGCGCCTGACAAAAAAGGTACAGCGCTAGATTGAATATGAAATTGGTCGGTAAAAGAGGATACCGAGAGTGTTTATCCGAGCTTCTTCTTGTTATGTGGGCATGCAGGATGAATATTTTGCTAAGTTACATGTTTAACTATTTAACCTTATCTGGTGTTTGCCCCCGGTGTTTCACGTCGTCAACTGACCCTGTTAACTGGCGACTTTCAGTCGGGGGGCACTCAGGTTCAAGAGTTAAGAAAACACGGCCCTTAAACATCCGAGTCAACTATTGTTCAAGTATGTTGACACATAAAAGGAATTTGACTCGGGTCGTTTAGGCCTACCTTGTAATCTACTCAGACACACACACACTCACACACTCACACACACACACACACACACACACACACACAAATACACACACACACGCAGGTATGTTAGGTTCACCCAGAGATGTTAAAGAAGCTGATGTACATTATTATTATTAATATATATATATATATATATATATATATATATATATATATATATATATATGTATAAGGACACAATGGATATATATATATATATATATTTTTTTTTTTTTTATATAAATACATTTTTTATATAAATACAAAATATAATGTACCGGGAGATACAAATTCAGACATACAGATAAACAAAGATATAAGCACAACTACATTTATTCAATCTATTATGTTAAAAAACAAACATACAATTTACATTTGTATATTATATACAGGTCTGCATACTGTATTAACAGGGCTACGGTGTGAATTTAATGTATGTAGTGAGAAGAATGTTGAAATAAATAATTGTTCCATGTAAGAAAAGAAAAAAGTTATTTTTTCTAGAGTTTCCTAGAGGAATTCACCATCCTGACGCACAAACCCGTGTCGTAAAACAAGGATTTTAACCGAAAAGGGTGGTTAAATAGAGTCAGAGATCTTTTGGCGCCAGCCTTTAGTGGACATCAGCGGTACTGCACCCTACGTCATCCATCTTTCCACCACTGCGGTGGCTCCTGTGCAAACTAAACTACGTGTGGATGTTTTCTGGAGCGTTGGCGTCTACCTCTTCACTGCGTGGGTGGTATCTTGTGTATACGCTCACTCTGATTTTTTATTACTTTCTGTCCTATCAAACGACGAACCGAGCTGTTGAAGTTAAAATGACATTTTAACAGCAGCGCAATCCCTATAAAGAAGACGAAGAAGAAAAAAGCGCTGTGTCATTACTGTAGTTCTCTTACACAGCAGGATGTTTCTCTCTCTCTCTGCGACTTTATGGCTCTCTCGTCTTTCTTTTTGCAGAGCTATTCTTTGCCTCAGCGTCCCCTGCTCCCTTAATTTCCGCCTGTCTGCATATGTTTTGGAGGCCATTAATCGTCCCCTGCACAACATGCACCTCAGCAGATAATTACGGTCATTAAACCAATTAGGGAGCACATGGAGGGGAGGGAGGCTTCAGTCAGGCCCCGAGGCCTCCCCACTCCTGTTCTTCTCCTGCACCAGGACGGCCAAGGTGGTCCTCTGAAAACCCCCGGCCAAGCCTTGAATAGAGAAGGGAGTGAATTACCGGGTTAATGCAATTTCCTGTTGGTGTAGCCTTGAGAGACCTCGCCAACTTTGCTGCAGGCCAAGTAACCAAAGCCATTAGCTGGCAAAAGCCCTCCCCGTTTTCACATCCCCTTTTTTTGTGGCGCAAAGCAGTCGTTTGGGTATATGTCATCAGAACACATTTCCCTCAAGGCTATACGAGGGATATTTTGGGTGCAAATCCCTGAACATGAGAAAAAAGGTAGCAGGAAAGGGAGGGTTGGCGAGGACTGTCCGCAGACAGCGGTTCTCAACACGCTGGGATTCTCCGGCTAACGTTATGGTTCCGTTGTGCCTGGCACAGAGGGGGGTTCTGGCAGAGCGAGGCGCGAACACACAGCGGTGTGTGGACTTGGAAGCGAGACTTCCACGTCAGATGTCAGAATGTGCAGGCGAGCCGCAGAAAGTCCCTCACACGTCCTCGGAAAGTCTCACACGGCCCGTCGTGTCGGACACGGGGTTCGTACATATGTTGACCGAAGGGTTTCCAGGACTTTGAGGACTTTATGCCAAATTTCCATGATCAAACATTTTGGGAAATCCCAGGGCGTATGCATGAAAAAGTGAAAAAATGTCGTAGTTAAATTAACAATGAGAATTCCAAAGCATACAGTATATATACCGTGTACATTAATATATGAATGTACCAAATGTACTTCTTCAGTTCTGGAAATAACCATTTTAAAATTCCAGGACTTTTCAGGTTTTCCATGACCGTACAAACCCTGTGGACAACAGGCGGGCCTCCCTGGTTTTCGCCTGAGCCGTTTCCCAGCATTCCTCATGTTTTGCTTGGCACGTGTGTCGAAAAAAAAGTCAAAAAGTCAAAAGCCGGCGCAAAAAACAAGGAACGGCCGCACAGGTTCTCTCAGCTTCTTCGTGAATGCCTTGTAGAAGTAAAATGTAGATCATGTGACGACTCCCAAATACATAAACAAAGATAAGACGTTTATCAAATCCAGCAAACTGAGGTTAAGGTCATGATGAGCAAAGCTAACACTTTGATCCAGATGCTAAACCTCCAAAAGTTAGAAAATGTGCATCAAAGAAAGTCAACAAGGAATGGAATGTGATCAATTTTATTATTATATCTTCTTATAATGTATAACATGGCTACTTGTAGTAATTGAGCTATTTTGTATTGTTACTATATCATTGTTTAAACTGGCTGCTTTCACCCCCATCCTTCCTCAGAAAACCTGGACTTGACCCCGACACCATGAGCAATTTACAGGCCTTATTTAATCTTCTCTTCCTGTCATAAAATACTGAAACACATTGTTGCATAAATCAAAACCCACCGCATCTCCAACGATCTGTTGCAGCCGTTTCAATCCAGTTTCCCCTCACAGCGTTGAAACACCCTCCTCAAAGTCGCCGACCTGTGACCTCAACGTTCTCCTTCTCCTCGCTCTCACTGCAGCTTTCGACACCATCAACCGCAGCGTCCTTTCCTGCCTCGAAGCGTCCCTCAACGTCCGCTCTCTCCTGGCTTATATCATCTCTGACAAACATACGACAGTTCATCATTATCAACAGCTGCACCTCCTCCCCTGCTCCTGTCTCCAGGCGTCCCCCAGGGTTTGGTGCTTGGTCCTTTACCGTTTCATCCTCTAGTCTACACGCTCCCTCTTGGTACTATTATACTTCAGCATCGTCTCCTTGTCCACTGTTATGCTGATGATGTCCAGCTCTACATCTTCAGAAAGGCCATTACACTCTCCTCACTCCACTCTGACCGACTGCCTCACTGACGTTAAATCATAGACGTGAACCAATGTTCTGAAACTCAACCTTGATAAATCTGACATGAGCATCATCCGTCCCAAATCCCACACCAAAACCACAAGTTCTGCCTCACCATCTCTAATCTATCTCCCTCCCCACACATCTGCAACCTGAGTCATGTTTGACAGCCACCTCTCCTTCGAAATAACAACAAAGAAATCACCAGAACTAACTTTTTTCACTTAACAAAAGTATAGCCCGTCTCCATCCATCCTCTCTAAATAAACTTGTGTACATCCCAAACTGTGCTGTACTGACCTTTCCATCTTCAATCAAAACCCACCTCTTCAGACTTTGCCACATACTTGATACATATATATATATATACACACACATATATATATATATATATACATATATAATATATATATATTATATTATTATATATTATATATATATATTAATATATGTATATAATGTATATATAATATATAATATATATATATATATATATATATATATATATATATATATATATATATATATATATACACATTTATTATTGATATAGTGCTCTCTAACTCAAGATTTCTCAGCTCGGTGCAGGTCAAAGGTTACCTTTTCTGATGTGCACATTCACCTACATGTAATGACGACTGGCTTTTAGTTATTAATATTATTTATTACGCGTTTTTGTAATAGTGTGCCGTTTTAGTTCAGATCTGACTCGGTGTTCTGGTTTAATGAACTGGGTCGTGCGAGGCGACAACATGGGAACACGGTGTTAACTAAACGTTATTCCATGAATTCACCACTAGAGGGCGCTAGAGTCTTTATCATTCCACCTCTTCACAGTGAGACAGTACTTGTGCTGTCGAGGAACGGTGGAGGAATATTCTTTATGTATCTGTTAAAGAGGTGGCTTCAAACACTGCTGTGCCAATATTTGACAGCTGGTTCCACCAAATGAACTGAATGACAATCAAAAGAATTCAACGGTAACACCTAAATAAATCACTTTTGTTTTTGATGCGTTGCACAACAAGATGCTGCACTGTTCCTAATATCATACCGAGAATTCAGCAACACAAGTTTGGAGCATGACCGGATAATTAAAAAGTTGTTGGTGGTATAAATCCATTTCTGCGTTTCGTCGTGTATTCACACTGGAACGGGTTTGCATCTATTTCCCCTTAAATAGATTTTCTTTGGTATATTTCAAGACGAGAACAACAATGAAACCATATACCTCACAGGCATATTATTCTTATTTCTTAACGGTCAAATTCTAATGGCTATATTTAGTATTAAAATTAAAATTCTGTCATAGACCTAGTTTTCCATAATGCTCTGGACCTATCAACAGTTTTTTGCTTGTTTGCATATCCATTATGTTTTTTCTCCCTTCTTTGATTGTTGTATTGTATATATTTGTATGTTATTGTCTATAAGGCTTAACCTTCTATAGGCTACTACTCGCAAGATAATTAAATTAATATATTCTATATAATAAAGTGTATCGCCTAATTGTTTCCATTTATTACTAAGTACTGCATGGTGTATTTTACTTTGGATCATTACAATGCCTCTTTGTGTATTTGGAAAATCACTATATAAGTTTGCATTATTATTATTACAATGTCTCATCATGTACTGTAACCTCATAGTATTCAAAAGCAGTGGCCGGATCGATAGAACAATTATAGGTTGATGATTGGTTGTGTGTGAGAACAGGGAAACTTGCTGGTCCCAGATCAGTGCCGGTCCATTTGGGGGTGGGGGGGGGTCTGACTTGCAGCAGGTCTCCAGTCATACCGAGACAGAAGGCAGAGGTACACGCCGTGTGTTTGCCGCCCTGAGAGGCGATGCTTGGCTCCACTGAGCGTCGTCCTGGGCAACGGGAGCCCCGGGGACACTTCGGGACGCGACCTCTGCTGTCCAAGTGAGCAGGGCCGGCGGGGATGGGTTTCACACACTGTGGAGGCAGAAGGTCCAGCAGCCTCTGAGGGTCTCTCCGTGGATCCGAGAATCACTTTCCCCCGGAGAATGCGGGTCGGTCTGCAAACAGCACAGCAGAAGTAAACAATATATAATCCATCTGATTGTGAAAGGAGCAGGGAACCGTGTAGGATTAGTGGGACTGACGTGGGAAGAGGTGAGGGAGAACCGGAATACTCAATCAAGCCAGGAAGCACCATGGGGTGGTTCAGGCACTAATAATGGTTAAACTACTATAATGGAATGCCTGAAGTATAAAGGCCAATGGCTGGGAATTCAAGCATTTCATTAAAGAAATGGATGTAAAGCCGGATGAAGTGTGTGTGTTCAGGAGACTTGGTTGAAACCTACTTTAGATACATGGATAATCAGTAATGAGGACCTGGGGTAGGGAGAGGTTGGGCTACACTCATCAAACAAGAGATGCCATTTAGGGTACTGGAAAAGGGAGAGAGTTAACCCTTCTGTTTCCTTCAAATGTACTAACATCTTTTACCATTGGGCCAATTTGACCCCAGAAATTAAAACCTCCAGAAAATGATTAGAATTAATATTGTTTCCCAAGTTTAAGTGTCAGGTACTTTATGTTTGTTTGTTGACTAGCTAAATAGCCCTTTAAATAAATAAAAAAGTTTATATTTCTTATATGTTTTACACAGTGAAAAACAGCCTGGGGTCAAATTGACCCCAAAGAACATTGATGGGTACAAGTTGTGTTCAGGACAGTGAAAACATATCATCATGTACATTTTATGTTTTCCCAGTTGTCCTCAATGAATTAGTAAAATTCATGAAATATGAAGCAGAAAATTATGTCAATCATTTATTTAGAGACGTTAAACATTGAATGGGGTCAAATTGACACCAACGGTAACAGGAGGGTTAATAGTATATAGTGATGGAAGTGTGGGGGAAAAGACCTACAGGTGATTATAATTAACTACAATCAATGCAAATGGTTGGATTCGGGTATCCGACTAAAAATACAAGGACATGTATATGAAGTAGTATGGTGGTGTGTATGAGGGGGTCAGCAGACAGATTCAAATGGAAGGGCAATTGAAGATTTGATGGATGATGGGGATTTGATCTGTATAAATGATGGAAGAGGAACAAGGATAAACATGAACACAGGCACAGAGACGCAAAGATAGAGTATGACAGAATGTATGAATAGTTTGTAGTCGGCATGGACCACGATCCAGACCTCCACGATCCATCAGGCAGATGGAGGTAAAACGTTAAGATAAAACGGACGCAGTCATTTTAATCCAATCCAAGTAAATTACATCGCTGTTCAAGTAAATAATACCGATAAATGTTGTGTGTTCTTTGGAATACACACAAAGTATAGAAATAGTCATTTTAAGTACACTGTAAAAAAAGATCCTAATTTTACGGTAAATAACTCTAAATATTTATAGTAGTTTTACTTTTTTTTTAATTATATCCAAAACTCTGTAAATTTATCTTTTTTGTCCTTTTTTTGAAGTAAGGTATTTTACCTTAAATTTACGTTTTTTGTTTGGCAGCCATTGCTGCCAGTCATTTGACCGCTTTTTTACGGGTTTTTTTCTTACAGTGTAGGCTGTACTAGTCAAAAGTACATCTTTAAAACAGTTTTAAGTACTAACTCGCTTTAATTTAGTTACTTCTACTCAATTGTAGGTATACTACACTAAATAAGCATTTGTTGGTACAACATACAATACATATTCAACTTTACTTGCTTGTAACAAGTTAATTTACTTGACTTGTATGCTTTTAAGTCACGTTAACTAATTAGATTGTACAGTGAACATATCTGCTTTCTCTGCCAAGTCAAGAATATAAAGATGTAATATTTTGAGAAAAAAGCTCATAAAATGATGAAAATGAAGTCGTAATTAAATGTGAATGAGAACAACCGTCCTGCTCTTCAGTCCGCTGTGCATTTCGTGATTTCTCTGCTGATACGTATCGTATCCCCTTCAGACTGAGAGACATATAACTCGGTTTGGTCGTCTCTCTGCGTGACAAAGTATAGCGGAGCGGCTCCACACTGCTCCTAATTACAGCAGGAAGACGGAAACCGACAGGAAACACATCTGATCAGGCAGAAGTCAAACCAACGTGAGGCTTATTGCCCACAGAAATGTATCGCCATGGAGACCAGCAGTCATCGTGGTATCATGTGTGTACATATAGATATGTATATATGTATTTATTATATATGTATCAATGATAACACTATGCTATTTTGAAACAGAATATACCTTTTAAGGTGAAATATTGCTGAAATAATGTATCAAATATAATGTATAGATGCTATGCAATGCTTTGCATATTTGCTTTTGTTTACATTGTAATGCTAAAACACATTTCTAGACTGATTATCAGAGAGCAGGGCCAAATATCAGTGGTATATGTTATTATTTTGTAAATAAAAAATGATTGTTGATGTTAATATTATTTTAGACTCTATAGAAGTCATTCTCTAAGATATACAGTATGTTTGTAGTTTCCTTCTCTACATGTTTGTAGTTTCCTCATGCTGTTCTCTCATAGGTCTACTCATTGTGAAAGCGACAGATGGAGCAACGTGTTTTCTTCAAAGAACCATTTCCTTCAAGAGTATTTCAAAGAACCTATAAAGGTGTCTCAAAGAAACTTCAATACATGGTTCTTTAAGGCACCATTTATGGTTCCACAAAGAACCTTTCAAACAAGGGTTCTTTAAAGAACCATTTCCTTAAAGAGTTCTTCAAATAATCTATAAAAGTGGCTCAAAGAACCTTAAAAAATGGTTCTTTCAGACACTATTTCTGGTTCCACAAAGAACCTTTCAAACCAGGGTTCTTTAAAGAGCTATTTCATTAAAGATTTCTTCAAAGAACCTACAAAGGTGTCTCAAAGAACTTTCAGAAAATGGTTCTTTAAGGCACCATTTATGGTTCCACAAAGAACCTTTCAAACCAAGGTTCTTTAAAGAACCATATCCTTCAAAAGAATTTCATATTTAAAGAACCTATAAAGGTACCTCAAGGTTTCTTCAGAAGGTGATGGTTTTTCGTAGAACCACAAAGCCTTTTAAAGAACCATTTAAGAACCTTTGTTTTTCTGTGTGATTCCTCATAAAACCAGCATCACGCGTTCCCTCATCCATATAGGTAGAACACATCGGCTCATAGTACCACTCCAACGACTTCATCCACGGCGGCGACGTTCTGCAGGTCCCCCCTCTCGTCCGCTCAGGTCTCAGGGGTCACCGTGCCGGTTCTCGTTCTCCGGCGTGGTTATGATCCACGTCGCTGAACATTTATACCGTTTTCATGACTGACCGCCCTGAAAGAACAAATACATCGACACGCCGTGTTAGGCGACTACGAAGGAAACCAGCGGAACGTTTTCCCTCGCTTTCTCCCCGAAGGACCCCATAGCTGACCCAAGTGCCTGCATGAGTGTGGTAAATTCTTGTCCACCGTGGAAGATTGAAGAAATGATGAACTTTTCACACAATTCAAGCCTCCATTGCCCAGATGCCAGGTGAATATAGGAAACAATTAACAATCAATAAATAATAATAATAAGTGAATATTGGGGGGGGGGGGCAATGTCCAGTTCCTGTTATTGTGTCCATTGTTAATGAGGGTAAAGACACTTCGTTCATCAACACATCCCAATTGATAAAAAAGAAAGGAGGGAGAAAAAAAGCTCACAAAAATAAGAGAACGGAGTGGCTTGGTTGCCACGGCAACAGGATTTTCCCCATGGCAAGAGCCCCGTCTGCGATGTCCCAGCGCACACACACGTCATTACAAATGTGTGTGTGTGTGTGTGTAAGTGTGTTAGTGTGCGTGTGTGCTTGTGTTTGTGCGTGCATGCGTGTACGTGTGTGTGTGTGTGTGTGTGTGTGTGTGTGTGTGTGTGTGTGTGTGTGAGACAGTGCTATCGAGGTTACAGAAGACGCAGTGTGCTGTGTTTAAAGGTGCGAATGTGTGTTTTTGAGTCGATAAATCCGTTTTCTATTACATTTTTATTAAACTTTAATCCATGAAAACCAGAAAGTCAACATTCATCTCACAGTTCATGGAGCAGAAACATCCTAATAACCATAAAGCACAATAACATCAGTTGGTTGCACACCATCTTTAACCCTTTATTGTAACCACAGGGGTAGATTATCTATAATTTATCTACATACTTATGTCTCTACTTCCACGTGTCTCCATAAAGGGCCAGGATGATTAGATATTGATTTTGGGGAGAACTGTTTCTATAATCTCTCATCTCAGGCATCAAACATCATCGTTACAATAGAAGCAGGGATTATTTAGCACTTTAATGCAAGGTGCTGAATTGTTTCCAATATCAAATTAGCTATAAAACATATTCAACATATAGCTCCGCTTTCACAGCCTCCTCCATAAATAGGATGGAGAGGAAGAAGAGGAGAGAGGGAGGAGAGTAGAAGAGGAAACTGAGGGGAGGAGATTCAAAATCGTCAGCAAACAGGCATTCATGCTTTCTCCCCGATTTCTTCTCTCTCTCTCTCTCTCTCTCTCTCTCTCTCTCCCCTCTCCACATTGTGTCTGTGTCTCGCTCCCTCACCCCTCTCCTCCTCCTCTTCCTCATCCTCCTCCTCCTGTACAGAGAAGTCAGTCAATGCATCAGCCTGCAGCTCATCTTACATCCACTCGCACTTTTCCTCACCTCCTCTCCTCCGCTTGCTCTTACCACCTTTCTCCTTCCCTGCGCTCACACCTCCCCCCTTCGCCCTCCCTTTCCTCCGCGCACCCTCAATCCTCCTCATCCTCCAGCCCGCCATGGCGAACAGATAACCGCCCGGCCGTCCTGACACCCGTCATGGGTGCCTGCCTCTGCAAAGGTCACAAAGGTCAGTGCCTCCAATCCACCTGTTTGCACGTCCGAGTCCTGCAGGCTCAACGGCGGCCGATAAAAACATTTTCTTTTTGCCGGTTTCCGAAATTGACATCGCGTTTTCCAGGGAATCGCTCTGGAGGTGAGAATCTAGACAATCGCGGGGAAATTTAACGAGATCCCCCGGGGCGAAGGCAAACCCACGGAATCGCATTTTTAGCCTGAAGTGGTGCAGAGCATGAATGAAAAGCAGGCGTTAGAAAAGTTGATTTCATCTGCTCCTCTTTGCAGCTATAAGAGAACTCACTATTCTCACTATTAATTGTTTGCGCACCCAAAAAAAGCGTAAATATCGTGCAAACATCATTTAATCTGATGTTTTTATGTTTGTTTTACGACATGAGCCTCTTATTGTTATTATTCTTATCTCTGCCTCATATTTACAGGAATGTTTTTTATTAATACGCCTGATGTAATTCACCGTCCCTTATCAAATAAAGCGAGAGAATTGTTGATCCGAGTGAATCCGAGGATGCTGCTTTCTGAAACTCGACTCCGGGGGGGATGAGAGGGCTGTGAGGATCAGAGCTCGCTCAGACCCGACTTGTCGTGACTTGAGGATGTGCCTCTGGTTGCAATCTTCTCTCTCGCATTGCCTGTCTCCATGGAGCTTAAAGGAGCTTTAGCTGGAAGTCAGGCAGTGTTTGGTATCTGGATGAAAGAGCGGCGGCTCGGGCCTCTTTCAGGAGGAACACGGGCGCTAATGTGTGCTGTCAAAACAAACAAAAAAAAAGGACCCGATGAAGAGCGAGAGGGCGCCGGCGTTCTGCGATGCCCCGGAGCGACGCTCCATTTGTTGTTTTTGTCACCCGCGTGGTGTGTAACGTCACGTCCTCACACTTTTATTTTCAGCCTGGATCTGTGAGTCTCACAATATTAGGAGATGAGAAGTCTGCTTTTGATCCGGAAGAGTCGCATAAAAAAGAAAGAAAAGATGGAGCGCTTTCAAGCTTGGAAGAAAGAGAGAAGGCAGCTGTGCGGCTCCTGGTAGACAGCTAAAAGTGTGTGTGTGTGTGTGTGTGTGTGTGTGTGTGTGTGTGTGTCTGGGATCTAACCCCATAAGGACGCCCAGTTGGTTCTTGAATCATAATGGATTTCTTGACCTGCTAATAGTGTTTAAAGGGGCCGGAGCCCGGATCGTGACTCAAGTAAATGGAAGGTTATCACTCGCTGTTGGGTATCCATGGCGACAGACTATTGTCTTGACAACACCTCCCGGGGGAACCCCAGGCGGGTTTGTAAATGTGTGCGTGTGTGTGTGTGTGTGTGTGTGTGTGTGTGTGTGTGTGTGTGTGTGTGTGTGTGTGTGTGTGTGTGTGTGTACACTGGCTTTTCTAATGATGTTAATTCGCTACCGCTGTGAACCGTACTTCCTTCCCCGTTGCCACGTCAACCTCCATCAGCACCAATTAAAGAGCAAACAGGCCGAGTGTGGGCCGGAGCGGAGAGGCTCACCGTCATGCTGAGCCTCGCTTGACCCCTTGTCGTTTGGGTCAACTGGGTTTTGACTGTCAGAACCGTCATTTCTGCCAACACACACACAGACACACGTATAGAGCATGCATCTAAAACCAGTTTGTGTGTGTGTGTGTGTGTGTGTTTGTGTGTGTGGCTCCCCGCAGAGCTCCACCATCCCATGAAAGCACGGCAGGACCAGACCGAGGAGGTCCGGCTGTCGTCTGTCAAGGTGAGTAAAAAGCCCTCACCTTTACCTTGTAGGTGTTTGCCCTCACGTTGGCCTTTTTCAGTGTGTCTGCCTCCCAAATGTAGGCTGAAAGCAACAATAATTTACTTTTTGCAGTGTAGGTTCAGCGGGATCATAACTTCACGAGAGAAAGAAAGAACAAATAAGTAATATTCATTCAAGTTGTATTATAGGAAAAGAAATATCAGAGACAGATATTGATAGACAGAAATGATGGCTGAATAAAACTCAAACTATCTGCATTCTTAATACTATAAGAGATAATGATGAAAAAGGTAATTTTTTCTTTGATTTGGTGAAACAACGCTTCAAGTGAAATTTAGAATATTTGATGTTCACAAACAGTACGGCTCAGATTTATCCCTAATTATCTGCCCATGGGTTAAAAAAAATAAAATATATATATTATTATTTTTTATTTTTGTATTATTATTATTATATACAGTGAGATAAGAGTAGCTGTTCGGATCCATTTTATGGTTCATATCCCTTCCACACGTAACATGTTCAGGCTGCTCCTCGGACTCCATCCCACCCCCCCATGCGGCTTCTAGAGAGAAATTACACACCTGATGAATCAGCTTTCTATGTATTAGTGTATCTCAAACAGTAACATCTGCTATTAAAATTAACATCCCCAGCAGTATTCACAATTGTACATAATAGCACCTTTCTTCTACTTGTAAATATAATTTGTATTTTTTTGTGCCCTGCACTAGACGCCCGATGGGTCTGGACTGTTGGTCGAGACACAGATGGCAAATAAAAACTTTACAAATACTAAATTATTAGAGAAATAACAAACATTTAGACCTGCTACTTTAGGGGTAATGAGTGTCTCTTTGATCTTCTGTCTTGTTACTGTGTTTTTGCCACAATGTGGCTAAAAGGTCTTTTCTCAGCAGAGATTTCAACAATAATTATATTAATTATGGCCCTCTTCCAGGGCGCTGCTATTGTGCAAGCTGGTTCACTGTGACTGTGACGCACTAAATAGAACGGGGCTATAATTATATTAATTGGACCTGTGTTTAGCCTGTTATGTCATGTCAAAATGGATGCTGTGGAAAGCGCCTGTAGTGGGAGGTCAGGTCGGCCTCCAGCCTTCACAGCTCTACTATCAGTGTTGCTTTAGACTCTAATTCTCTGTGGGAATAAAAGACCAACTCACCCACAACAAACAACTTCAGAGTTATTGTTTTGTAGTCACCGGTTTGTCGTTGAGCTAACTGGAGCGAGTGTTGCTAGCTAACGGGACAGCCGTTAGCAACAAGAAACGTAAAGGTAATACCGCCATTCAAAATAAATAAATAATAAAATAGACATTGGTTCCTACGCACTTTTACAAAAGTCGGATGTGTTTGTAAAGCTCTTATGAGTACCGGATGAATTACCTGACATGTTGTCTTTTTGATAACTTTTTCATTTGTGCTACAATTCAAAGCATCGCAAGTAGAACGCATATGAAACCTGCCGAAATGTGTCTTATAGTCATTATTGATACCTTGGCAGACTTCATTATATTAAACTAGAACGGGCACACGGTAGAGCGCATACCTTCACATATCACAAGATTGGGCATTGAATTCTGAACATAAGAATTTACTGTGCTATGGTAAAAAGAAGATTTTGACCTTTTCATGACCTTGTCCTTGACCTTTGACCCGATCGATCCCAAAATCTAATCAAATGGTCCCCGGATAATAACCAATCATCCCACCAAATTTCATCTGATTCGGTTAAATACTTTTTGACTTACGAATAACACGCACCCACGCATACAAATACCTTCCGCATTTTCAATGCGAAGGTAATCATTATTTGTATACATTCATTCAGGATTAATTTCAATAAAACGTTTTTAAAAAAGCAGTTTTAATGGAAGAACCAGGACCTTCTTGGGTTTGCAGTGACCAAACATCTGGCAACGAAGAAGTTGAGGTCAAAAACAGAAACGGTCTTAAATTTGCCATGAGAACTCTGGTTTCCCCCATTTTTCTCATTTTACATTCAATTAAATTTTTGTTACCGCATTTTTATCGCCTGTAAAACCTCATTTGAAATGGTTTCCACCACTTTGAAGTGGAACCATGCACCAACGCGTAAACATGTACTTACTTGTGATTACATTTAGCTCGCAACATTTTTGGAAAAAAGCTTGACGGATGGAATTTAAGATAAAAAAATAAATAAAAAAATAGTTGAATGTATTTGCAGTATAGTTTCTCTGTGCATTAATTGACATTGGGTGTCCACACCTTATGGGCTGCAGTTACCAGAGGAGGATGTATATACCTGTGCTTTGTGCATGTGCATGTGTGTATGTGCTGTTTTTTCTTCTTCTATGGTTAGATAGAAAATAACATCTCCTCGTTATTCAAGATCCTATTCCACAAATGCAAAATTAGAGCTATTTTCTCAGTTTCCTTTGGAGAACAAGCTTTCCAGCTTCCATCCATGATAAAAAGAGTCAACCTCCTCCCTCTTCCTGTGCAGGATGGCCAGAATCCGTCTGACGGCAGCGTGTCAGATAAAAGCAACGGGTATGATATCGACGAGCTGGCCACCTCCTCTTTGATGGGTGAGACCGACACACACACACACACACACACACACACACACACACACACACACACACACACACACACACACTGCTCAGGCACGTGGTAGGCTGGTGTTGTAGTCATATCTTGTCTCTCTGTCCAGACACGAGTAAACAGTCAGGGACAAGTACACACACGGTTCCTTCGCCCCCCCACCTCCTTTTTCTTTTTTACTTCACCTTTGAGTCTGGCTTCCACTTTTCTTCCCATCCTCCTCCTCCCTGTCATCCCCTCTTCCTCATCTCCACTGCTTCCCTCCCTCTGCGGGAGGTTAATTATCTGACTTAATGTGTTATGCCTTGCTGACCTTTTCCCCAAATGAAAGCCCCTTTTATTACCCTGACAGTATAATTATGAAGGCAGTGAAAACCCCATGAATACGTTAGGCAAATGCAGACGTTCAGGCAGAAGGAGACTTGCTTTGGAACCGACAGAACCGGTCCAGAAAAAAAAAAAAAGCCTTTTTGACATTTACTCAGACTTAATCATCATTCAAAAGCAAGTTGTGTGTGGCGGAGCGGTCACAGAGTGCAACCGCCAGCCTCCTGGAATCAGATCACGCTGCGGCAAACTGTATTATTATTGCACGAAACACAATTACATTTAGAGGAATATCATCATGCAGACGTTGCTGCGACATTTATTCTTCTTGTATGGTGCTGTGTGATCGATGTATCAAGCTGATGTGGATTTATCAACAGCTGGTGGCAACAACAACAAAAAGGCCCCGCTGGCGGCGTCAAGAAACTGGAATGAAATCACTCGATTCCACTAATTCAACAGTGTTGAACTGGAAAAAGGCGAGTTAATAACAGTTGTGTTAACCTCACGGTCGTGAGAGGAAGCATGCACGGTTTGAATTGAGGATGCAGGCTGCCACAGCAGTGAGATGAGCTGCTTCTGCTGCAGTGACTGAGCAATAAAGATGACATATTTATGGATATGCATAGAAGTGGCATCGGTGTTTAGCCACGCTCTAAAGGCCGTTCCTCAGGGAGGAGGAGGCCTCGTGACTTTTCCTTTGCCGCCACCAGATACAAAATGTCTCAACAACTTTGGTCAGGCACGTGCACAGACATTATGAGGGGCAGGTACTCAAACTCCAAAAAAAGGGCATCCATCGGCAAAAAATATTTTCTGACAGTTGAAACATAATCAGAATCAGAATCAGAATCAGAATGGTATTTATTGCCAAGTAGGTTTACACCTACCTGGAATTTGTTCTGGTGTATAAGGTGCATACAGAACATACAGAGCATAGTGAACATAAAAAAACACAAAAGGTACTGCACAATCACAATAAGTACTACAAAATACAATCACAATAAGTGCTACAAACAAACAAAAATACAAACAAAAATAGGGCAGGAGTGCAAAAGTGCAAAAGTGAATGTGCAAAAGTGCATGTGCAATGACCGGTGTGCAGCATTACACTAATGATGCGGCCCTCTTTTTTTTTTCTTTTTTTTTATACCTTTATTTAGCCAGACAAGATAGATTAAGAACAAATTATTTTTTACAACTGTGGCCTGAGAAGAGGCAAAACCTCTTGAGGGAAAGGAGACATAAATAAATAATGAATAAACACGGTTAAAAAACGGTGAAAATGTGCGTCTATGGCAACCACTCGCGTCTGGACGTTGACTTTAAACGAGATCTACTCGCGTGGAAAACTCGAAACGCTTTTGGTGTGAACTCTCTTGGCTATCTTTTTTTTTTAAACTGTTTCAACATTGTGTTACTCTGTCCTCCTCCTCCTCCTCTTCTGTGCATTTTCTTCTGCCTATTTTCAAATTTCTCAACCTTTCCTCCTCTCGTTCTCGTTTTCCACCTTTTGCTTTTTCGTCCTTCCTTCTGTTTGGTTGAGCTGCTCTGCAATCGGCCCGAGGTATCCTGTCCCCTCTCATTCGTATCCACCTTTCTACCCTCGTCTCTTGGGATTAAAGGACACGATGGCTCCATTTTGCCCAGCGGTTCTAGGCTGCTTGACCGTTGACATGAGGCCATTTGTAAACCTGCACGTGCAATCGTGTACTTTTGTTTTGGAGGACTGCAAAGACTTTGGGCAACGCAACCATTTAACATTATGTGCAATGCAAGTCCCCAAAATGAACACACACAACAAACAATTAAATATAGTATAATCCCCACAATAAATGGTCACAATAATGAGGATTTACCACGTGATTTACTTTAGATTTGAAACTTGGGAGACAAAGAGAGTTCTTTCTTTCTCTTGCTTCTGTCCATCCTGGAGAAGGATCCTCCTCTGTGGCTCTCCTGAAGGTTTCTTCCCTTCTTTCCCACGAGAAAGTTTTCTTCCCCCTATTCTTTGGGAGTTTTTCCTGATCCGATGTGAGGTCAAAGATCAGGGATGTCGCATGTGGACAGATTGTAAAAGCCTCTGAGGCATATCTGTGGTATTGGACTGTGTAAAAAAACTGAATGTCATTTTAATTTCTCAAGTTTAAACAGACAAAGTGACACGAATGTTTAACTGTTATGAAGGTGTGTTCTGGCAAAACCTCACGCGAGTGTAAGAGGCAAGTCGGCCTGAATAAAAGGCGAATAGAGAGAAGGTCAATAGAAACTGTCGGTACATCGAAGTTCAAACCAAGTAAAAGAAAACATACATGCACACACGCACACACACACATGTACACACATTAATTAAATTTTGTTCTCAATACTCAGACTTTATGATGTTTTTTTCCACTGTTTTTTCATCCTCTAGGTGTTATGTCTATGTATTGTCTTTTGTCTTATAATTATGTATTTTAAAAAAAAGAGACAAAAATAAGTTTCAACCAACACAGTCAGTCCAAAATTAGTGTTTAACCTCCGTTAGCTGTGACGCAGTTTGAACACAACTCACAACACTTAAACTGAAGTCAGCGTGTGTTCTCTCATTGTTAGTCAAATTACATTTGGACTTTTGTGCCATTTTAATTAGAGGGTTTTTATCCCCGTGGGTTTCTTACAGTGCAGTTAAAGTGCTGCCGGTAATCAACAGTAAAATGTACAATCATCTCTACAATTATCTTGGGTGTTGTTACACTGTCAACCTAATGGAGTTCGACATTAGACTGCAGCCTCTTTCATGCTTCAGGTTATGCAAATACATATATATATATATATATATATATATATATATATATATATATATATATATATATATATAAATAAATAACTACATGTATATACATAAATACACATATATATATATATATATATATATATATATATATATAAATACGCATATATATTCAATATATAATATATATAAATATATTATATATATTATATATATATTTATATATATATATATATATATAAATAACTACATATATATATACATAAATACACATATAATATATATATATATATTCAATATATAATATATATAAATATATAATATATATATTATATATTATATATTATATATATTTATATATATATATATGTATATATTCCATTCCATTTTATTCCATTATCCATACCGCTTATCTTCATATATATCCTTCAAAATCTGAATTATGCTAAATTGTTCTTCTCATTTCAGTGTGATCCACATTATTCTCACTCCTGTGTGTCTTCTTTTCCCATTTCTATATTTACCTTAATAGGATATTTTGTCTCCCATCACCATTTAACGTTGCCTATCGCTTTAGCCTCCCCCCCCCCCCCCCTAATCCACTTCATCGTGATGACCGCCTTTGCTCCTCTCCCTCTCGATTTAGGTCTGGTGGCCACGATAAAGGAGCACATCACCAAGCCGACAGCGATGGCGCAGGGCCGAGTCGCTCACCTGATTGAGTGGAAAGGTTGGGGGGGCGGCGGCGGCGAGGCCAGGGGGGGCGGGCGGCGGCGGCAGAGGAGGCTGGGGGGGGATGGGGCTCGAGCTGCACGAGGACGAGCAGTTCTACTCCCAGATGACGGACGAAATCAAGGAAGCCCGCTTCGCTGCAGGTGAGACGGACTAAATTAATTTAAATAAATTTTAAAAAAATTAAAAAAAGGAAGATGGAGATGACCCCCCCCCCCCTGCGGGGCGTCGCTTGATTGGCTTGAGCGGAGAGAGGAGAGATCTACACAAATCAATTTCCTAGAAGATGTGCCATGACGGTGACTCAAACCTAGAGCACTTAATTTGATTTCCCTTTTGTGTGTGTGTGTGTGTGTGTGTGAGGGGGGGGGGGGGTGATCGACTTCTGAGAAAAGGAACATAACCGTGTTTGTTCCACAGGAGTAGCGGAGCAGTTTGCGCTGGCCGAAGCATCCATGACCGCGTGGTCCCTGGATGACAGATTAGAGCCGCCCTGCACCAGTTTACAAGGTGTGTCACGGGTAAACGTGTCAACGTGTAAACATGTCAACGTGTCAACGTGTCAACGTGTCAATGTGTAAACATGTGAGAAAGAAAACAAGTTCAACCAAACACCAACAACTAGAGCAGGGGCGTCAAACTCATTTTGACAGTGGGCCACGTCAGCATCAAATGGTTGTAACTGAAACATATAAACATATAAACATATAAACATATAAACATATAAACTTCTCCCCAACATGGTGTTGAATGGGAGTTGTTCCTGATCCGAGGTGAGGTCAAAGGTCAGGGATGTCATATGTGTAGATTGTAAAGCCCTCTGAGGCTAATTTTTCATTTGTGATAATGGGCAATAAAAAAATAACTGAATTGAATTGAATAAAGAACCATTTCCTTAAAGAGTTCTTTAAAGAACCTATAAAGGTGTCTCAAAGAACCTTTAAAATGGTTCTTGAAGGCACCATTTCAGGTTCCACAAAGAGCCTTTCAAACCAGGGTTCCTTAAAGAACCATTTCCTTAAAGAGTTCTTCAAAGAACCTATAAAGGTGTCTCAAAGAACCTTAAAATGGTTCTTTAAGGCAACATTTCTGGTTCCACAAAGAACCTTTCAAACCAGGGTTCTTTACAGAACCATTTCCTTTAAGAGTTCTCAAATAACCTATAAAGGTGTCTCAAAGAACCTTAAAACCTGGTTCTTTAAGGCACCATTTCTGGTTCCACAAATAACCTTAACACATGGTTCTTTAAGGCACCATTTCTGGTTCCACAAAGAATCTTTCAAACCAGGGTTCTTTAAAGAACCATTTCCTTAGAGTTATTTAAAGAACCTAAAAGGGTGTCTCAAAGAGCCTTCGAAAAATTATTCTTTAAAGCAACATTTCTTGTTCCACAAAGAACCTTAAAACATGGTTCTTGACAGAGCCATTTCCTTAAATAGTTCTTCAAAGAACCTTAAAGGATGTGTCAAAGAACCTTAAAACATGGTTCTTTAAGGCACCATTTCTGATTCCACAAAGAACCTTTCGAAGAAGAGTTCTTGAAAGAACCATTTCCTTAAACTACAAAATAAACCGAATCAAGCTGAATTGATGAAGGTCGGACCCGTTGACCCCTGACCACACGGTCGCTCCCTACTTCCTCCTCAGCTGCCCAGAAGCACTTCCTGTCCCAGTTCCTGCTGGACGGGGGGAGCGTCAGCGTTCCTCAGCACCTGTACAGCATCCACGCCCAGATGTACGGCGACGGCCGGGCGGCCCACCCGGCCGGGCCGCCGCCGCCACCGCCGCCGGTCCACGCCGTGGAGGCGGCCGTGCGACACGTGGACAGCAGCTCGCTCTCCGAGGACGACGTTTTTTATAACTAGGAGCCCGGCAATCACGACGAGCCCCGCTCGGAGGACTTTCCGCCCGGAACGCCTGATCCCAAACATCAAAGGCAGAAGCGAGATATCTCAAGAGGCAATTCCCCCTGAAAGTGTTGGCCTGGGGAGGTTTCAGACACAAAGACTCCAGATTGTAATGTTCTCCCATGTCGAGACGTGTGCACTTTTCTTTCCGAATGTACAAAGATCCATTGTTAATGACATCTTCTTTCTTTTTTTTATCCAGCATACAATACAACACAGTATATAGATAAAATAAGCTGAAAGAAACCGGAAAGCGTGTCTTCTGTGAATTGGACACTTTACTGCTCGTTAGGAGAGACTTATTCTTTTTATTCAAATCGATATCGTGTCTGAAATCTTAATCTGGAACCAACAAACAGCCGGTTGGCGCTCTGCCGCACGTTTTAATCTTAAGAGAAAGAAGAGAAGAAGAGAAGAAGAAATACATGTTTTTTGTTGACTTTGTGTATTGTGTATTTTATTCAGTCAATCAAATCAAACAATACAATATTATTCTCTATAATATACAAAAGAGAAAGTCTGAAAAGGTATAGGTAGAAGCAAATAAATTCCTATCCTAAATTCAAATTAAGATAAATCAGAAAATTTATATAAAATAAAGAAGAAAAAAAAAGAAAAAAGCTCTTTGACAGCGAGTTGCACACATCATAGCCATAAAATCATCTCTTTAGTTATAATAACCACCCTTGATCCTGAAGTGTGAGCATCCTTTTTTAATAATTAATTAATGATTACTGCAGTTAGCAATTAAATCATAACCCATCAAAAGGATGGCCGCAAAATATAACAATTTGCCTTCGATGGCAGACAATTTTCATTCATAAAGACACTCTCATGAATCAATAAGCAGAATATGTCATAAACTATATGGACACTCGGCTTCATCCGTCATATTTTACCGTATTTAAAGCATCAGAATTTTCCCTTTATGTTTTTCTTGTGGCAGATTTCATATTATTCCTGTGAACTAGTTTGATGTGTCACATCCTTCCTGAGTTTTAATGATCATAACAGGAAAAGCTCAAACATTATGAATGCAATCAAGATTTAATTAAACTGAGCATGAACCTCAGTACCAAGCCAACGCTGTTCTGATATGCATATGAATATTGGTGTTGCTAACAGGTGGCATTGCTGGATAACCAAAATAACTTATATAACTATATAACTTGCGGGTGCCAAATATTGAAGTGATGGTTAACTGATCTGATTTAGTGTACTGAAATAAATAGAAACCAAAGTCTCAAACTCTCAAAAACACTTTTAAATCGTGCTATTTGGTAGAAATACTGTTATATAGGCTTTTGTTTTCAATATATTATTCTGGGTAGACACGTAGAAGATGAAACTATAACCATTTGATAGTTCCTGGACATTTGCAATTACAATAAAAAGACATGACAGTAACCTTATAATACATGTTAAGGAGCCTCCAGCTGATGACAGTTTTTATTTGTATGCAAACATTATTATGACTCATGGGCGACGAAGACGTGATGTCATTACCAGAGCCACTTGAGCCACTGCCAATCAAGAAAGAGATGGATGCTTAGAAAAGAAGAAAAAAAAGGTCAAGGGATGAGATTATTTCCTGTGTGTCGCTGCTTCGATTTCTTCTGCCAAGTCTTCTAATATTCTCTTCATCTGGAGGAGAGAATAGAGAAAGAAGAAGGGATGGAGGGGAAGAGACCGGCTTAGAATTCATCCGTCGCCATTTGACCTTTTTCCACCCGATGACTAATTCATGCGAGGACGCGGTCTTGATGCCAGAGTGCAGATGTGCAAGTATTATATGGTGAGAGTGTTAGTGAGGGTGCACACACACACACACACAAACACACACACACGCGCGCGCGAGTGTGTTACCTCCGGCCATGTGATGACCCCGACCAGCCGTCCCCTGTCTGCGACACACACGCTCTGACCTCCCACCAGACTCAGGACTCTGTGGGCCTGTGAGGACGCAGAGGAAACTGGATGAGAAGTAATGAATGAATGAATGAAATATACTTTATTAATCCCCAAGGGGAAATTTGGTGACAACAGAAGCAGCCCGATAAAACTAAACACAATAAAATATAAGTATAAGAAAGAATGAAAGAAAGAAAGTGACAGTGCATAAAGTAAAGTGTGCAAAGTGAAATATAAAATGCAAAATAACATAAAATAAAATATATATATGTATATATACACAGCATATACACAGCATATATGTAAATGTAAATATAAATAAAGCACTGTAAAATTAAATAAAATATATATATCTGGATAGTGTGCAAAATGCAAAGTGACCGGTTACCGGAAGAAAAAAAATCACGTGATTAATCGCGTTCATTCCGAGAGTCATCTGATAAGACCGACACCACCCTCCAGTTATTAAACCTGTAATAACCAGCAGTGGTGTGCAGTCACTTCTCATTCATGGCCACCAGGGGGATGTAAGTGGAATATTCACAGGCTTTTATCTCTGTTTTTGGTCTCCACCGACTCCTGGGGGTCGATCCAAGCACGGCTGCAATGGACTAAGAGCTTCTCTATGTTCACCAGCTGCTTTTTAATCCTCCCCGTCCTCTGATTGGTGCAGAGCCGACCGGTCCTCGCCTCCCGGATGCTGCAGCAGAGGTGCTCTCCGTCTCCCTACCTCCTGAACGGTGGTGTGAGGCGACAGCAGGACAGTGGTGGGGTGGATGCGGCAGACTTCATCCAGATGTTTCTCCAGAGTCTGAACACAAGGCAGAGGGAGGGGCCGTGCGGAGGCGTCACTAACAGATGCTCCGCGTGTCGCGCACATTCAGCAGTATTTGAGTTTGAGTTGGTGTTGTATTGTCCTGGTCATGGTCATACTCCCTCTAGTGTTGGATAACCTTTTCTTACACTAATGAAGTGAGAAAAAAAATTTAAAAAAATAATATAAAATAATAAAATAAAATAATAACAAATAAATAATAATAATAATGAAATAATATAAAATACTAATGAAGGTGACATCTGGAACCGAAAATGTTTCTTCAGAGGGACGCCATAGAAGAACCATTTTTAGTTCCTTTCAAACCAGGGTTCTTTAAAGAACCATATCCTTAAATAGTTCTTCAAATAACCTATAAAGGTGTTTCAAAGAACCTTTAAAAATGGTTCTTTAAGGCACCATTTCTGGTTCCTCAAAGAACCTTTTAAAGCAGGGTTTTTTAAAGAACCATTTTCTTACATAGTTCTTCCTATAACCGATAAAGGTGTCTCAAAGAACCTTAAAACTGGTTCTTTAAAGCACCATTTCTGGTTTCACAAATAATCTATTAAAGAAGGGATCTTTAAAAAAACATTTCCTGAATTAGTTCTTCAGAGAACCTATAAAGGTGTCTCAAAGAACCTTCAGATTATGTTTTTTTAAGGCAGTATTTCTGGTTCCACAAAGAACATTTCAAACCAGGGTTCTTTAAAGAACCATTTCCTCAATTAGTTCTGCAAAGAACCTTCAAATGATGGTTCTTTAAGGCACCATTTCTGGTTCCACAAAGAACCTTTCAAAGAAGGGATCTTTAAAAAAACATTTCCTGAATTAGTTCTTCAGAGAACCTATAAAGGTGTCTCAAAGAACCTTCAACAAACAGTTCTTCAAGGCATAATTTCTGGTTCCGCAAATAACTTTTAAAAAGAACCATTTCCTTAAAGAGTTCTTCAAAGAACCTTCAAATGATGATTCTGAAAGGCATACTTTCTGGTTCCAAAAATAACTTTTTAAAACCACGGTTCTTTAAAGAATCATTTCCTTAAAGAGTTCTTCAAAGAACCTTTAAAGGTGTCTCAAAGAACCTTCAAATTATGTTTCTCTAAGGCACCATTTCTGGTTCCACAAAGAACCTTTCAAACCAGGGTTCTTTAAAAAAAACCTTTCTATCACTATGAATGTTTTAACAATGTGACAGGGCTGAAGACACAACCCTAACCCTGCCTTTGAAAGCAGCCTCAGACATTGCCCTCCTCTACCTTCTCCCTCCATCTCTTTACCTCCGCCCTGCAGTGACGCAGGAACATCAGCAGCTCCGCCCGGAGAACAAAGCCCAGCAGAAGCTGCGACTCTTCAACAGAAGAAAGGAGAGCAAATCAATTTCATTTGCCCAGTCGCTGCTCCAGTTCAACGAGTGCGCGGCCCTCTGGTTCAACAGCTATTTAATAAAACGGTGACAATCTTTTCTCTCATCCTTTCCCTTCCGATCTTTATAAGGGACTATGTTTATCCATGATGGATCTGACAATGTTCCATGTCCACATCTATCTGTATTAAATTGTTTCTGTGTGGAAGATCTAGAGACCACAGGTCTACAACGTCATTTTATATGGCCTCTGACATATAATCACCTTTTCTTAAAGATATTGGAGAAAAGTATCCTGTGCTTTTATTTTGAAGGTAAATGGATTTATGGTATAATATTGGAGATATTTTCGGATGTACACTATTTCTATACTGATATAAACAATAATCACAATGCTGAAAATGAGTGTGACGCCTGTGATCTAGACATAATAAGAAGTGGTGTGTGCGCACCGTGAGTCCACCACAGGGACGTGTGTGTGCGCACCGTGTGAGTCCACCACAGGGATGTGTGTGTGAGTGCCGGTGTTGACGGCCAGCTGGACCTCCGCCGGCCCGGCTGCTTTCTGGAGCTGCACCGGGTTCGCTCCCAAAACCTGTCCGACGGGCGTGGAGGGAAGCCTGCGAGAAGAGAGGAACCCCACCGGAGAGGAGAAGCAGCTGTGAGGAAATCTAAAACATCTGGAAGGTTCACGCCTTTTCAAAACCGCTGGAAGGATTCAGGAAATCAACAGTTGAGAAAAGCAGATCTGACATGAGACGTCAGGCAGAATGACACTGTGGGGAAAAAGCATGAACACATACAGAATAATAATGGTTCTTAAATGGTTCTTTAAAAGGCGTTGTGGTTCTACGAAGAACCACCACTATACTGAAGTACCACTTTTTCATTTGAGACACCTTTATAGGTTATTTAAAGAACTATTTAAGAAAATGGTTATTTAAGGAACCCTAGTTTGAAGGTTCTTTGAGACACCTTTCGGTTCTTTGAAGAACTATGAAAGGAAATGGTTCTCTAAAAAGGTTCTTTGTGGAACTGGTGCTTTAAAGAACCATATTGTGTAGGTTATTTAAGACACCTTCATAGGTTATTTAAAATAGTATTTAAGGAATTGGTTCTCTAAAGACCCCTGGTTTGAAGGTTCTTTGAGACGCCTTTTGGTTCTTTGAAGAGCTATGGAAGGAAATGGTTTCTAAAGAACCCTGGTTTGTTAGGGTTATTTGTGGAACCAGGAATGGTGCCTTAAAGAACCATATTTGAAAGGTTCTTTGTGGAACCAGAAATGGTGCCTTAAAGAACCATATTGAAAGGTTCTTTGTGGAACCAGAAATGGTGCCTTAAAGAACTATATTTGAAAGGTTCTTTGTGGAACCAGAAATGGTGCCTTAAAGAACCATATTTGGAATGTTCTTTGTGGAACCACAAATGGTGCCTTAAAGAAGCATATTTGAAAGGTTCTTTGTGGAACCAGAGATGGTGCCTTAAAGAACTATATTTGAAATGTTCTTTGTGGAACCACAAATGGTGCCTTAAAGAACCATATTTGAAAGGTTCTTTGTGGAACCAGAAATGGTGCCTTAAATAACTATATTTGAAAGGTTCTTTGTGGAACCACAAATGGTGCCTTAAAGAACCATATTTGAAAGGTTCTTTTTGGAACCACAGATGGTGCCTTAAATAACAATATTTGGAAGGTTCTTTAAGACACCTCTATAGGTTATTTGAAGAAGTATTAAAGGAAATGGTTCTTTAAAGGACCCTGGTTTGAAAGGTTCTTTGTGGAACCACAAATGGTGCCTTAAAGAACCATATTTGAAAGGTTCTTTGTGGAACCACAG